>PGTU02012239.1:0-12494 GCA_002896215.2 Cicer echinospermum | reverse complement strand
AAGATGCTAGGGAGGGAGAAGATCCTTCGGAGGAGGAGGATTTTCCAGCAGGAGGGATCTGAGAGGGAGGGGGCACCGGATGAGGAGGCGGAGGTGGAATTCCCAGCTTGGGAGCAAGATGATCAGCCATCCAAGTTATGAGTAGAGCAGTCTCTTGATCATGCTGAATTTGTCTTGTCATGATGATCTGGAGAGCGGCCATGATATCAGAGTTTGAGGGTGCAGCTAAGGTGTCAGTGGAGGGAATGTGAGCGGAGGGTTGAGAAGAGGCAGCGACAACTATGTTGGAGGGAATAGGCATGGCAGATAAGGATGGGAGAGAGGCAAAAGAAGATGAAATAGATGGTAGAGGGCCAACAGATGAGGTAGAGTGGTCAGCAGGAGCGGGAAAGTTCAAAAACTGACTTATTCCAAAAATGGAAGAACTGGTTTTCTGTGGTGAAACAAAAAGTGGAGACATGGTAGACAGAAGAGGATTAGATAAGAAAGTACTAAAGTCATGTGTAGGGCAGTGAGGTGGTTGAGAAAAAGAGGGAATATGTGAAGGGATAGCGCCAGATGTTTGAGCAAAAAGAGTGGGATGTGATGGGATATGTTCTGGAGAACGTTCTGGAGGGGGTGGAGAACGTTCTGGTGTGGGAGTTTTGTCTGAGATTGTCTTGGGATTAGTAGAAGGAGAAGAAAAAGAAATAGAATTTCTGGAAGGTCGTCTTCCGGCTGATCTCTTCCTTTTGAGAGAGATGGGACATGATGGAAGAATAGTTGTTGGAGCAGAGGCGGTGTTGCGCATGTGAGATAAATTTTTTGTGGAAAACTTGGAAATTTTGATCAAGGATTTTTCAGATGCAAGAGATACTCCAAAATGCCTGAAGATTTTAGTCAGGACCATGCCATAAGGCACAGTATTCTTTTTGTAATCTTTCTGGGCTGCACAGATCATGTGCTGGAGAATAACATGAGGTAAGTTCAATCTCTTGCAGTTTAACAGATGATAGATGAGCAAGACATCATTATCAGAAACGTACTCATGACTTCCACAGTGTGGGAGTAGAGTATGTTGACACATATTGTTGAAGACTTTAGGAAGAGGCTTTAAGTAAGTGGCTAAATAACGTGTGGAGTTTTCTTCAAAAAGTTCAGCCTGCACATCTGTCTTTCTAAGACCCAGAGCTGCATACCAGTTGTCACCATAGACAGATGGCCCTTCTGTTGGAAGTTGGAGAATGTTGGCCAAAATGTCTGGAGTCAATCTGATTTCTACTCCTTTTATTTTTGAGATAAAAAGAGATTTGTCAGCAAAGGTTTTGGCGTTGCAATAGAAGGCACGAACGACTTCTGGGAAAAAGGATTCAGAGATCTTTAAGAAGGAGGTCCATCCAAGAGCATCCGTATGGTGCTGAACAGCATTGCCATCCACAACCAGATTATCAAAAACAAAAATTCTTCCTATCCCAACTGGGCGTTGAGCCTATTTTTCATTGAAGAGTTTTGATTTTGCAAGGGAGATTAGAGGAGGAGCATTCTGTTTTGGTTTCTTAGTTGGGGGAGATGGTTCAGAATCAGAGGATGTGGATATAGGGGAAGATCGTTTAGAAGTCTTTTGTGGAGAAGATTTTGGTGGAGGGGCAGCTAGAGAATGTTCTTGTGATGGTGAACATTCTTGTGGAGGAGCAGTTGGAGAACGTTCTTGTTCTGGAGAAATTGGTTTTTGACTGTTTTTTAGGTTTTGTTTTGGGGCAAGCGTTTTCTTTCTTTGAGGATTTGGGAGATTTTTTCGAGCAAGAAACTGAGCAATAGTGATTGTGTTTTTGGTTCTCATGGGTTTAGATGGTGGTTTTGGTTGAGAGAGTGGTTCTTTTTGGTTTGGAGAAGGAGAAACAATGAATTTAACGATCTCCGTTTTTATGAGGAAGGAGGTGCGTGTGAAGGTTCAGAAGAGAAAGCCGATTGAGAGGGTGTCGAAAGTTAGTAGTCGTTGGTGGATTTGTGGAGTGTTTGGTACTGTAGGCATCGGTGGTCTTTGTGGTTCAGATTGTGTTGGAATTTTTCTACCGGAGGACATGATTCAGAAGAGTCATCACTCTCAGAGTCTGAAATGAAAAGTAGAAAGGTTTGGTTCATGGACTTTGATGTACCAATGCAGACTGGACGCGCATGGAGCGGCAGTGGAGGGAGTGATCTGTTGCGAAGATGGGGAGGCACTTGAGCGTAGTTTTGTGTAAGTCGAGTGTAAAGTGGTGGAAGAAAGGTAGACAGAGGCCAGAGATTAGAACTTCTGACTGTTTTGAGAAGATGGAGGCGGAGATGAGTGTGGTGGTGAAGGGCGACGGTGGTCGATTAGGCGAGAACGCTATTTCTGGATGTATGAGGACGATGAAGAGGTGGGTACAGATGGAGGCATTTTTCGTGCAGCCTCATTTGGTTCGAGCCATTTTTTTTTTACTGGAGAAGATGATGAAGAGATGAACAGTGAATGTGATATAGATAAAGAGAGATGATTCCAGCTTTTGGAAAAGAAGGTGGGTAGCAGGAGCAGTTTCTGACTTGATGGATAGAGAGAAAAAGGTGGATAATTGATGAGTTTGTACCTAGGAAATGGGAAAAGCATGGGGATTGAGCAGAGAGTATGTGTTCAGCATTCTAAACCAGACACAAGGGCACGTGTATAAAATGCCAAGATTTCCCTTTTTACTTGAGAGAGAAAAGCCCAGACTGTGCTTTTCCAGAACGGAGAATGAGATGAATCGCGAAACGGAGACTGAAAACGATCTCCGTTTTCTGCAGAAGCAGATTTCAACCAGAATTTCTGGATTTTTCATGATTCTCAGTTTTTCCTTGATTGAATTAAACACTATCCTCCACAAGAGCTTAGTGAAAATGTCAGCAAGTTGATTTTGAGTATCAACGAAGATTAATTCAACGTCTTTCTTATTGACATGATCACGAATGAAATGATGTTTTATTTCAATATGCTTTGATTCTAGAATGCTGAATAGGATTTTTAGACAGATATAATAGCACTTGTATTATCACAATAAATTTGGAAATATTGGAATAGCTTACAGAGTAATCTTGAAGTTGGTTCTTGATCCACAAAACTTGTGAACAGCAGTTTGTCAGCTGACACATATTCAGCCTCAGTTGTGGATAGTGCTATGGTGTTCTGTTTTCTGCATGGACCAACTGATTAATGCTTCACCTAGGAACTGACATGCTCCACTTGTGGCTTTTTTCTTTCAACTTTGTCTCCAGCATAATCAGCATCAGCAGTATGCTTGCAACTGGAGCAAAAGTTTCATCATAGAGTATACCTTCTTGTTGATTGTAGCCTTGAAGCTACTAATCTGCTTTGTTCTCACGACCTTACCTTCTTCATCAAGCTGTTCTGAGAACCCATCTTAGTGCCAATAACAGTTTGATTCTAAAGATCTGGTACTAGAGTCCACACATCACTTCATGGTCTAACGTAGAAGTTCTTCCTTCATTGGCGTTAATCCAAGATTGATCAGTAATACATCTATGATTTGACTTATGTCAATCTGAGATATCATTGCCACTGCTGTCGTCATCATTTTGAATATTTCGGTCGGATTCGGATCTCCATCAGCCTGTGTCTCCAATGATCTGATGTTGAGATATCTCCATGATTTTCCAGCTTTTTGGTGAGAATGAAACGGAGATTTGCTTTATCAATCTCTTGTTTTCTGCAAGACTTGTTTCTGCTGTGTTTTCATTCTTGAGTCTTCTTCCTCATCCTTTACTACCTATATCTAGATTCATACAAACTCATCGAATAACATATAGCATGACATACTTAATTGTACAAACACTTGTTCTTAAATTAAGAAACACTACATATGAACTTTGTAGAATTCGGCTTGAGTATCCAAGAAAAGATCGCTTATCGATTTGCATCAAATTCCATAGGATCTTTGTTGTTTAGAATGTAACAGTAACAACCAAAAATATAAAGTAAGAAATGTTTGGTTTTCTGTTTTCCAGATTCGTATGGAGTTTGTGTGATGATTTTTTCTGATAGATACACAATTCAAGATATAGCAAGAAGTTGTTTATGGCTTCTGCCCAAAAATAACTTTCACATTGATTCTTCTAAATAGTTCTTGCTCATTTCTTGTAGTGTTCTATTTTTTCTTTCAACAATCCATTTGTTGCGGAGTTCTTGCACATGAGAGATTGTGAGATATACAAGTTCATCAAAAAAGCTTTGAATGAGGCATTTATGAATTCCTCCTGCCATGACATCCTTACAGAGATGATGCTGAGTCCTTTTCATTCTGCACCTTTACAAAATGTTTTAAATGATCAATGCATCATCTTTTTGTTTTAAAAATAGAACCCCATGTAATCTTCAGAAATCATCAAACTAATAACAAACCATGCATTTCATTCCTCCTAGACTTTGTGTTTTGACAGGCCCGAATAAATTCTTATGTGAATAATTCAAGAGTTTACTAATTATGTTATGGATACAAAAAACTTTGTATGAAAGCTGCTCTTGACTTTGCTTACCTTTTGCACAAGCTTCACAGATTTTGTCTTTCTCAAAAATTAAGTTTTTGTAAACCTCTAACACATAGCATCAAGTTAGGGAGATTTTTGTAAAATATTTCATGCTGATATGTCCAGACCTTTTATGCCGATCCATATCTTTATCTGATTAGATATAGATAAAGCATGATTCATCAGGTACATTACATCCAGAATGATATCACATATAAAATTTTCTTTCGCTACCAGAGAACATAATTTTTCCATTCTGGCCAGTGACTTGATGGATGCTCACATACCATTTGGCTTGAACGTGACTTCGCATCATTGTCGCATAACTGACTTATGCTTAATAAATTGTGTTTCAATCCTTCCACGTATTGGGACATCATTTCATTTGAGCAGAGTTTGTCTTACCATTGTTCCATTTCCTTTAATTTGAGCTTGATCATCATTTCAAATGTGACCGAACCACCATCCTTCTTGCTGAAGGTTATGAAACAATTTCTATCTCCTGTCATGTGCATTGGACAGCCACTGTCCAAGAACCTAAGGCTTTCTCTTTTGTATTTTGAAACACCAACCTGCAGGTGATATCATTTCATTTAGGTACCACTGCTTTTGGGGCTCATTGAGAGTTAGTTGTTTAAATAGATTATATCATCATATTCTTGTTTGGAAACAGCTGTGTTGTTTGTTGATTTTGAAATGGTTTAGAATATATGATTTCGCGAGAGTTGAACTTGGGTTTACATAGATTTGTATTTAAACGAATTCAACTCTGTAAACTTTGAACTTTATCCGTTTGGGGAACAAATTGGAGAACATTCTCCGTTTTTGTGTCGTTTTTTGAAACAATCTTGACAAATGATTCTCATGTTTAAAAAGCTTCTTCTTTTCGATTTTTTTCATGCCTTTTCCTGAAGTAGCATGCAAAACTTAATATGTCCAAGTTTCTCTACAGTATGAGCATCTAGTCTTGCATTTTTCTTCCTTTCTTTCTGGGACAAAATAAGAAGTTTTCATAAAGTTGGGTTTTTTGAGTTTTGGATTGAAACCAAGACCAGCTATCAAAAATTCCTATTTGAGATCCCATGATGTTATGAAATAGTTTCAGTGCTTTAATGAAGTTCAGTAAATCAGTTTTGAGAAGTTCGTTTTCATTTTTTGAGTTGAACGTTCTCCGTTTGTTAGCGCAGAATGTTCTTGACATTTCTTCACTTTCAAAAACTCTTGTTTCTTTCATTCTTGAATCATCTTTTTTAACAAATTATTTCAGTTTGATTTATCGGCTCTTTCTTTCTCTTTATAAAACTGTCTTTCAGAGAACTACATTTTTGAATAAGGAGATTTGATCATTTATGCAAGTTATCAAATTCATTTCCCATTGTTGACAATAAATGACATGGTTCAGAATTCATTACCTCATCTTCCTCTGTTTTTCCATCAAGCATATGTGGGCTTCTTCTTCCTCTTCTTCGTGTTTCTGATTCCTCTGAATCATCCCATGTTCCATCATTGATTTCTTTGAAGGGAAATCGTTTTGGTGGATTTTTGTTTGATGGACATTCTGCCATGTAATGTCCAATTTGTTGCATCCAAAGCATGTGACTTGAGCTCTTGTCAATCTCTGTTTTAGGATTTCTGTTTTGAAATCCTCTTTTGATTTTGATATCTTCTTTCTCATCAGCACATTCTTTGAATTCTGGATCTAGTGAGAAGCGCGATTTCATCAGCATCTCCTTGTTCATTTCTCTTCTGATTCCTCTTCAACTGGAACTGTGATGATTTCTTGAGAGACTTTCAGTGCTATTGCCTTTCCTTTTCTTGACTGGTTTGTCTTCTTGCAATACTATCTCATGAGCTCTTAGAGTTCCAATTAGTTCTTCCATAGGCAGTGACTCAAGGTTCTTGGCTTGGCTATAATAGCTGTCACCATTGGTCTCAAATTGATTGGGAGACACCTCAATGATTTTTCTTACTCTTTCTTGCACAAAGTATAGGCTTTGCCAAGAGAACGCATTTTCATTTACTATTGTGGTGAATATTGAGTACATTTCATCAATGGTTTTCTCCTTCTTGCATTTCAAACAGTTCGAAATTCCCTTATACCAATGTCTATTCTTGTTTCTTTGAAATGGCTTGAGCTTCCTTACATGGTGAGTTTTGCAATGTATCCATACTTCTTTGCGGTTGTGCATTCATCTACCCTTTCACTTTCTTCCCTGCTTAAAGCACATGATAGAATAATTCGAGCTTTAGAATTAGAAGTACCTTAGCTTTATCTTCTGATGTCCAATCTGCTTCCTTTTTTAGAGCAGAATTCAAGTCATCTTGATCGACCCTTGGTGTGAAATCTCCATCTGTGATGATGCGCACATTCCTTGTGTCCTGAGATTTTAAGAAACAACTGCATTTTGTTTATCCATCCATAAATAATAGTCTGATCCATCAAAGAATGAGGTCGAAGTTGAGGATCCTCCTTCAACATGTATTTTTTGCTTTCGACATTCTTCTTAGATCTTTTCTCTAACAAATTGTTAGGGTGTTTTTTGAACTTTTAGAGACGAGCTCTGATGCCAATTGAATAACAATGTTCGATTTACAAGAAAGGGGTGTTGGAATTGGTAATGCACCTTTTAAAAATTCCTCAGTTAAACTTAAGAAAATCCTCAAGAATGATCTTGGTTATGAACAGAAGAACGAGAACGTTCTGGTATATGTTATAAAACATTGAAGAACGTTCTTTAATTAGGCAGAAAATTAGTTTATATTTTATCTCAAATGATTAATGCAGTATATCTAAATTAAGGTAGGAAAAGGAGAATAGAATAAGCACACAACAGATTTATCCTGGTTACACTCCAACGTGTTTGGTTACGTCCGGGAGTCTCACACTGTGAGATTTTCCACTAAGTGTTAAATGAGGAGAAACTTCTTAAGGGCTTACAACACTAGAATAAATCAACCTTGATCTATTTCTTTTCTTATTACTTTCCACCTAAAAGCAATCACAACTCCTATCTAACCTTGATAGGAAGCAATCTTAAAGACAAACTATAAAGAAACTCTTTATAGTTTGAGTTTTTACAAATGATTGAATTTGACAGAAATCGTGATATTGCTCAACTCTTGTTTGAGAATAGAGGTTCTTTACAGTAGTATCTAATGACAATTTCGCAACTGATATATGATGAGCAGCAGTGGCTGTTTCGCGAATTTGCAGAAAGTAATGTTTCCTCTGTTGCAGAATTTCAAGCTTGAAGTGTGATTTATATAATGTTGATTCTTTGGCACTCTGAATTTCTTGCTTATAGAACTGAGATAAATGGCCTTCTATTATAGGCTGGAGATGTTACGAAATTCGCTGTTGGAGAGGCCGATGCTTTTATTGACTAAAACATTATTTTTAGAAATAAAAATAATGCTGCTTTGAAAACAGCTTTTTTGACTTTTATGTTTTAGCATTGAAAGCATTTCTGTATTTCTTTACATTCTTCATATGATCTGGATGGTACAGTTATCTGTCTTGAGTCTTCGAGTGTAGCTAGAGGAGGTTGGAGAAGATTTGAGTCATGTTTGCAGACTGAAATAGAGAGGGTGCAAGGCTCGCTGTGATGTGCAGAAAACGGAGAATGATTAAAACTTCTATGGTTTTATCAGTTTGAACGTTCTTGAGCTTCAATAATCATTCTGGAGTTCCCGTTTTGAATGTTCTGTATTTCCTTTGTTCTTGTCTTGTCATATACCAGTTTGATCCAAGTTTCTTGACATTTGAATTTTGGAAGTTCTTAAGGCCGTCATGACTTTTAGTCCATGTTTGAACTCTTATCTTTGCGATCAAATATCCTTTTGAGTCTGGATTAATTGTACTTGTTCCTTGCCATGTACTTGTTAAGATATGAAATGATTTCCAGAGCAGATTCTTTGTTTAACGATGTAGATAACTTTGAACAACATGCTGTGATAGATAATCGGTGAAGCTGAAGATCGTTCCCTGTTTTATGATGCAGACTGACTTGTTGTTGTCTTTCTTGTATTGCTTGATTCTGCTCTTAATTAAAAACACCAAGAACACAAGTTAAATTAACATAACATTTAGAATCAATAATTAACATTCTTAATTAACCTTTGTTTATTTTCATCAAAACTTTAAATTAGAGAGTTTGTCTAACACTCATTTCATTGCCATTTGGAGAGATGACCATTACTTTAGACGACGTCGCGACTCTCCTTCACATATCACCCAATGGTAAATTTTGCATGCACCTGTGAAATATGAACATCTAATAATTGCTGCTAGAGCTGCACATGATACTTAGGTGCAAATTTACGAGAGGAATCTCTAGCTGAGATTAATTTTTAATAAATGTGCCTCAATATAGATTGCAGTGGTTGCGTGACTTATATAGTCGTCTCATTCAACTAATCAGTTTGAGTGTGCCGGCTAGTGTTGAGACAAAATCTCAATTAATGTTTTGATGAAACAAACAAAAAGTTAATTAAAGAATGTTAATTAATATTAAAATTTATGTTAATTTTAACTTGTGCTTTTGATGTGAATTTAATTAAAGAACAGAATCAAGCAAAGCAAAGAAAACAGCAACAAGAACACTAAAACAAGAGAATGAGCTACAGCCTCAAAAAGTTCATCACAATGTTGTTCAAAGTTTTATCTACATCGTTAACAAAAATCTGTCTTGGAAATTTGTTCATATCTAATCATACATGGCAAGAAACAAGTAGGAATCATCCAACTCAAAAGGCTATTTGGTCTCAAAGATCAAAGGACCAAAGACAGACAAAAATCATGACAGTCTGCAAACTCCAAAAATCCGAAATGTCACGAAAGTTTGATCAATCTGGCATATGAAAGACATAACAAAGGAATCCAGAACGTTTAAACGGGAATCCAGAATGATTATTGAAGCTCAAGAAGTTCCAAACTGATAATAACCAAGAACGTTAATCATTCTCCGTTTTTCTGCACATCAACAGCAACCTTGTATTCTCTCTGTTTCAGTTCTGCATTCGTTCCTATCTTCTCCAACCTCCTCTGCTACGACTCAATAATCAAGACAGATAATGTACCATCCAAGATCAATGAAGAAAATGTCAAAGAAAGGTAAGTGACAAGAGAGATGCTTAAATGCTAAACCTGAAACAGTCAAAAAGCTATTTTCAAAGAAGGATTATTTGTATTCTAAAAATAATGTTTCAGTCAAAAAGCTAAACAGCTCTTGTACCTTCATTAAGTACATCTACAGCCTATAAAATAGAAGGCATTATCCCAGTTCTCAGCAAGAAATTCAAGTGCTAAGTAATACAACAATATACAATATCACACTTAAGCTGAAATTCTGCAAAACAGAGGCAACATCATTTTCTGCAATTCGCGAAACAGCCTCTGCTGCACATTTCATATCAGCTGCAAAATTGGTCATTAGATACTCTGTAAAGAATCTATTCTTCAAACAAGAGTTTAAGCATATCAGATTCTGTCAAATTCAATCATTTGTAAAAACTCAAACTATAAGAGTTTCTTTATAGTTTGTTTAAGATTGCTTCCTATCAGGTTAGATAGGTGTTGTAATTGCTTTCTGGGTGGAAAGTAATTAAGATGGAAATAGATCAAGGTTGATCTATTCTAGGTGTGTAAGATTAAGAAGGCTCTTCGTTTTAAACACTTAGTGGAAAATCTCACAGTGTGAGAGGACTGGACGTAACCCACGCTGGGTGAACCAGGATAAATCTTTGTGTGGTATTCTCTTTCTTTCTCCTTCTTTATTATACTGCATTAATCATTGAGATAAAATATGAAAACTGATTTTCTGCTAATTAAGAACGTTCTCTGTTTTATAACATATAACCAAGAAGGTTTCTCCGTTTTCTGTTCATAACCAAGATCATTCTGAGTTATTTTCTTAAGTTTTTAACAGGAATTTTTAAACGGCAGATTTACAAAGTTCAACCCCACCTCTTCTTGTAAATCGAACATTGTTACTTCAGCATTAGAACGTACCTATTGCATTTAGTTGGTCAGACACAATTTTCGCGATAAAACGCATACGCGTGTGTGAGGCGAAATACATTAGTTATTTATTGATTTTTAGATCGTTGTCGACACTATTCGTGGCTGCTGCGACATTGGTTTTCCTTTATGATAACATGGGGGAGATGGGCCTGTCCACGACACTCGACATTAGAGGGTTACATGACCTTTTTAAGGAAGAGAATATTGACATTATTATTATTTTATATATTAAGTTGTATTATTTAACTTATGTATTTACAATTTTAGTGTATTATGTTAACTATCGTTGCAGTGCTGATCTACGATACTACTTCCCTAGGATCTGTAAGCGGAGCGATAGAGGTGCGGTTCCTGACATCTTCCAAGAGCATGTTAGTGGATTGCAAAGCACATGCTGTTGAAGGTGGATTTAGTGGATACCTATCGGCAGAGCACTTGATGAACATTTGTTGCTTGAGATGTACTGTTTACACCATATGATGATGATCAGAGGCTAATCACATATCAAACAAAATGAAAATGTGTTTAACAACTTTATACAGTCAGGCAGCGTCAAAAAAATATCTCTCAAAATATAAGAATTTTCTCGTCTTCTTGTCCATGCACTAAATTTTCTTGTTTAGTATTAACTTCAACAGATGCTGCATTTCTGTGTACGAACCTCTCATGATGATCGATAAGTACTCCTTGCTTTATTATTTGACTTGAATAGTTGACATTGTATTCAATTTCTCACTTTCAAAGCATTTTAGAATGAATCTGGGTGCAAGCTTATACTTTGTCATATCATTGACAAATTTCCTTCTCTTCGTTAAACGCCCAAATAGGAATGACCGGTTACAGTATTCAAGTAATTCATGATTATGTGTCCCACATAGAACACTAATTTTCATCCTTCACCGACACTTAATGGTACACATCTGAGAGTTTAATGGACAGTTTTTCCTTATGAGAGCAAGTTACTGATTTTTTTGATTCTGATTATATTTCCACATCTTTCGCATCCCAAAATCAATTTTGTCTTTTCTTCCCCTAATTCGTTTGCTTTATTCTGATCGAATTGGTAACAATTAAAATTCCATTTTGTCTTCCAATCGCTTTTGCCCATTCAAATACAGCTTCTCGAGAAGAAAATACCTGCAAAATACTTTTCAATAAAACATTAAACTATATAGTATAAGAAAATTTAATTGGTGATGATTCATCAGAGTTATAAATACCTGTTATAAAATACCTGATCAATGGTGAATTTTATTGTAGAATCTATAATATTTTTTGAAAGCAGAACATCAACTTCTACTCATACTTAATTTCAAAATTAGTAACAAATTAATAAAATAATATTCTTAAATATTGAATTTAAAAAAAAATTAAAAATAATTTCTAACATAAATATTGAATTTTAAAAAAAATTAAAAATACATTTCGAAACTTTCCACTTATTAAAAGTTCGAACTTAACATACATTCGAATCTTAAACTTTCGAATCAAACTTTCGAAACTTTTGTGAAAATGCAAACTTTCGAAGACCAAATTGCATTTCGAAGATTTGCAAGTTTCGAAACTCCATTTCGAAAGTTTCATGAAATGCCAAATTTTCGAAGCATTACTCTATTTCGAAACTTTCAAATGCAAGCAAATATTCGAATACTGTCCATTTCGAAAATTTGGTGTTTATCCAAAGTTTCGAAAATTTGAATTTTTTTGAAATAAACTGCATTTCGAAGGTTTTAAAATAGCAAAAGTTTCGAGTAACTTACTAAAATTAATTTCGAAACTTTTAAACTTTAGAATCCAACATTTTTTTTCTAAATTTTCAAAAGTGGTGGGGTGTGAAATCTGAATGGTAATTTTTGGAATAATGTTATACTGTTTTACAGAGGGATATATTAGTCTTTAAAAAATACTAGGGGGTGGCAGGTCAAATTGGGGGGTGCCTGGTACAAAACCC
>PGTU02012237.1:0-13764 GCA_002896215.2 Cicer echinospermum | reverse complement strand
AAATGACATTTAACAGCGCCCATTTTACAGCGCTTGCTAAACAACAAGCGCTGTTGTAATTATATTTTAAAATAACGGAACCTTTTACAGCGCTTTTGATGCAAAGCGCTGTAAAACAAGCGCTGTAGTAGGTCATATAACGTTTGCGCATCACGTTATAAGGCTTTTACAGCGCTTGTCAAAAAAGCGCTGTAAAAGGAAGCGCTTTCGCGTATCAGTTACAGCGCTTTTTTCACAAGTGCTGTAAAACACATGTGCTTTCATTGAATTTAACTACCTATTACAGCGCTTTTTCACAAGCGCTGTAAAACACATGCGCTTTCATTGAATTTAACTACCTATTACAGTGCTTTTTCACAAGCGCTGTAAAATACATGCGCTTTCATTGAATTTAACTACCTATTACAGCGCTTTTTTCACAAGCGCTGTAAAATACATCTTTCAAATAATTATATACGTTGGAACCCTCATATCCTCTACATCTTTCAAATAATTATATACGTTGGGAACCTAATATCCTCTACGTACTGTGCGGCCATCTACGTTGTCTAAGGTATTTTTTACACATGATCTGTTATGTTTGTTACATATATATTAAATCTACTAAAAATTGTTATATATATATATATTATATATATATTATATAATATATATATATATATATATATATATATATATATATATAATATATAATATATTATATATATTATATTAATCTCTTTTACACATGATCTGTTATGTTTTGAAATTGTCAAAATTGTCAAAACTCTACCACATGATCTGTTCTGTTTTAAAATTGTTAGTTGATATTGGTTTCTTTTTGAAACTTGTTGATATGTTTTGAAAGCTTATTATTTTTGTTACTGCATTTATATAGGTGGTATAATTGGATAGGAATGGATTTCATCCAATCGATTGTCAAAGAGTATGAAATTGGAGTTAAGGAGTTTGTTGAGTTTGCAGTGAAGAATGCAAAAGATCCAAATAGAGTAGTTTGTCCTTGTTTAAAATGTTGTTTTGAAAACGTGTTAGAGAAGATGAATTAGAAGGACATCTAGTATGTAATGGAATTGATCAAAGCTACACATGTTGGATAAACATGGTGAGAAAAAAAAAAGGAAACATTAATTTGAGAATAGTTCGACATATGCTTCAACTGACTTCGATACAGATACATATGAGCGACCGAGTTGATGAGATTGCAAAAGCAGTTGAAGAGATCTTCGAGATTGTCCTAAAATGTTTGTAAGTTTGTTGAGTGATGCAGAGAAGAATTATATTGGTTGTACTAAATTCACAAGACTGTCAGCGATATTAAAGTTGTACAACTTAAAGCGAGTAATGGATGGTCTGATAAAAGTTTACAGAATTATTAACCTCATAAAGATATGTTGCAGATGATAATGAACTTCCCAGTCGAACCTACGAGGCTAAACGGATTTTGTGTTCTATTGGAATGAGTTACGAAGGATTCATGCGTGTCTAACGATTGCATTTTATTCGAAACGAATATGAACTACTTAAGGCGTGTCCGAAATGCAATGTCTTCTGATATAAGAAGAAATATCTACTCCAGCAAAAGTCGTGTGGTATTTTCCTATAATACCAAGATTTAGGCGCATATATCGCAGTGAAGAAGATTCAAAACACTTGACATGGCATGCAAATGAAAGAATTAGAGATGGAATGTTTCGACCCTGCAGATTCCCACAATGGGCAAAAATTGATCACGAGTATCCTGAATTCGGGATAGAGTCAAAAATCTAAGACTTGCACTTTCTACTGATGGAATGAATCACATGGTCTTCAAGCATCTCACATAGCACGTGGCTGTGATTTTGGTAATATATAACCTACCTCCATGGTTATTGTATGAAGCGTAAGTTTATGATGTTGTCTCTGTTAATTCTGGACCCAAACAACCGGGGAATGATATCGACGTATCTTGACTCCTTTAATTGAAGATTTAAAAATTCTTGGGACAGGTGTGGAAGTTTATGATGGGTATAGGAAAGAGTGTTTCAATTTGAGGGCTATGTTGTTCGGCACAATTAATGATTTTCCAGCATATGGTAATTTATCAGGATATGCATTAAAGGTCGGTGTGCATGTCCTATATGTGAAGAGAGTACAAATTGGATGCGGTTGAAACATTGTAAGAAATGTGTTTCTTGGACATCGTAGATTTTTACCTTATAGTCATCAGTATCGTGGGTGGAGAATGCATTCAATGGAAATCAGAGGAAGGTAAAGCTCCTTTAGCCCGACTGGATATCAAATACTTGAAAAAGTACAGGTTTGACCATAAATTTGCAACCTTTTGCGGGAGAGCTGGTGAAAACTGGGTGGAAGAAAAAGTCAATTTCTTTGAATTGCCATATTGGAAGTCATTGTATGTAAGACATTTCTCGATGTGATGCATATTGAAAAAAATGTATCTTGAAAGTTTATTGGTACGTTATCAATGTTCCAGGAAAGTCTAAAGATGGCGTCAATGCAGATTGACTTGGTCGTATGGAATAAGAAATGAACTGCTCCAATAAAAGAAGAATCGCACATATCTACCTCCAGCCGCTCATACTCTATCTAGAAAGGAAAAATTGTTTTATGTAAATTTCACACGAAGTTAAAGTTCCAGAAGGATACTCTACGACATTAAATTGTTTGTATGAAAGACCTCAGTTAAAAGGTTTGAAGACCCATGATTGTCAATATTATATGGAGCATTTGCTACCAATAGTATACGTTCCATTTTACCTGAAAAAGTTCGACTAGCCTTACTAGATATGTTTCTTCTTCAGGGAATTTGTAGTAAAGTGATCGACCCTCAGAAATTACCGACATTGCAGAGGGAAATTGTTGTTACTTTGTGTGAGCTTGAAATGTATTTCCCACATCGTTTTTTGATATAATGTTCACTTACTGTTCATTGGTTAAGGAGACACCAACTTTGTGGGCCACTTATATGAGATGATGTATCCGATAGAAGATATATGAAATATTAAAGGGTACGTAAAAAGTAGAAAGTCGACCAGAAGTTTATTGCTGAACGATACATTGTTGAAGGGCTGCTGAATTTTGTACTGAATATCTGTCCAATGTTGAATCCATAGGGCTTCCATGTTCGTCATTCGGGATACTATCAGGAGAAGGATAACGGAAGGAGGCTACTGACTATTATCAAGGAACAGAATGGGCAGGCACAATTGTATGTTCTGCACAATGATGATGAGGTCAACCGTTGTTACAATACACTTGATCAGTTATCTCGTTTGAACATGAATAGAATCAAACATTGGATAACTCGAGAGCACAATCGAAGTTTGTAACATGGTTAAAAAATCACTAACGTCAAAATTGTGATTAGACCCAGATCAATTTCAATAGATTGAGGTGGCTAGCAATGGTCCGAGCTTACATGTCTTTTCTTACACCTGGTTATGTTATTACAGGACTACATTTTATACCAAAGAACAAGATGATCAGACCATATGCAATAGTGAGTCACTCTCGTAGCTGAAGCGATGCATGTCTCAGTGCAAAAACAAAACCCAATATATGCAAAATCTATCATATTTGGGGTTATCGAGCGCATATGGGAGTTAGACTACACATGTTTCGTGTTCCCATATTTGGTTGCAAGTGGAGTCGATAATAATGGCGTTCGGATTGATTAGTCAGATTCTTGCTTGTCGATTATAGGGTGGATACAAAGACGAGCCTTTTATTTTAGCGTCGCAAGCTAAAGTGTTTTATGTCACTGATCCTTCTATGATAAATGGTCTGTTGTCCTTGGCGTAGTGTGCATTAAAGAAAAGCTCTAAAAAACTAAAAAGCTCACAAAATCTTGTAGGTTAAATAATATTTTGAAAAACATTTTTTTCTCCAAAAATTCAAAAAAAAAAGTCAATTTGTTTTTTTCGTTTTAAAAAATATATATAATAAATTTTTCTTGAATTTTTTTTTGTATTTTTCAATTTTTCCAACTTTTTTGCACTTTTTTTGAAAAAAATAATGACTTTGTAGGATACTGTTTAAAAATATTTTCTCAATAATGAGTTTACGATTAGTGGACTTTCTGTAGAGGGTTTTCTAGGTAGAGTTTAGGCATTTGAGTTCTTTCGACAACTTTTTATTTCTATCACATTTTCCTCTCCCATTTGGTGTGTATATGCATATACTATTACTGTATGCATAAATTTTGTCTAACCTTAAATATAAGTGATTTTGTGTAAATAAATATATTTAGTTTAATTTCTTTTATTAAATACATCGATTTTGTTAATTCAAAATTGTTTATATTTAAAATTAGAAGGAGTACAATTTTATTGAAAAAGTGTGATAATAGTCCATTTTTATTTATTTTCTTTAGATGAAATTAACTCGAAAACAACAAAAATGCCAAAATTAATTATGCATATCTTAAATCGATTTTGATTCATTCAAAAGTATAAACCAAACATACACTTAGTGTAGCCAATTTTAAAATGGTGAAAATGTCATTAACCTTATTCATTTATAAAGTGAGTTTCTAAAGATTAAATTAAAAGAAGAGTAAAATGATATTTTGGTCTTTTAACGTGTAAAACACTTTCACATAATGTAACAAAATTTCAAATGCATTTCTCATATATCTTTTGTTAGTAATTTTAATAATTAAATTGACAAACAAACACATTTGAGAATTCAACTAATTAACTAAATACATATTCGATGATCAAAATAATTATATATAAAAAATTATTGGGACCACGCATCACATATTCAATTATTAAAATTGGTGTTTACTCGGTAAAAAAATATTCTATTAATAAATTTCTTGTATTAACGATGTTATAATAAGGAGAAAAGAAATGAAGTAGAAGTGTAAATGTGATTTTACACTCACATTAAAACACATTATTTTAACATGTCATATTAATAATTGTTTTTTAAACAATTAAATTAAATTAAAGTATATTAATAATTGTTTTTTAAACAATTAAATTAAATTAAAGTTAAAACACAACCTTTATTGTGAATCTGCTTTTCCCTTGTGTTTTCCATGTGTTTTTAAAATCTCCACTCTTAAATCTTATTTATTTCTTTATTTTTCTATTTATTTCATTTATTTGTTTGAGAACTTTATGATATAGAACGAAACAAAATCATGATTCTATTGTTTGAAAAATTGAGGTAATAAAATCAGTTATAACTTGTTTATTCCATTTTTACCCTTACATAAACTTTTATTTTCTAATGTTTAAACAACACTTTATGTAGATATTTTTTATATATTCAAAACACTTTATGTAGATTAAAGACACTATTTTCCACTTTTTCCTTTATATATGCAATAAATTAAAATTTCGCTTAAATTAAAATTATAAGAAAAAGGGATACAATGCGAATTAAGAAAATAACATATTATAGTCATAAATAAAAGCTACAGTACCCAGCAAATGATAGGGGAGAACTTGAAGTTGGTGATAGGATTTTAAGAAACCACGTTAATGAATCCAAAATTGGAAATAGGAGAAGATGGGCATGCAATTAAAGAGTAGCTTCAAAGAAAAAGGAGTTAACAATAGGGAAAGAGAAGCAAACGGTTGAACAAGTGGAAGCAATGAAGCAAAGTTGCAGGTGTGTCATTATCGCTTAGCAATTCGTCATCTTCCACAAACATCACCCTGTCGTGCAGGTGTTTTTTGGTTTTGTTTTGATTTGTGTGTTTTGTTTAAAAAATATAATAGGGATAACTGTAACTGAAAAAGTTCATCCTATACACCACTAATTGAGAAGAATAAAAATGAGAGAAATGAGATGGAATGGATTCCATAATATCTCATTCTATACTATTTATTTTAAATACAACCAATGAAACCTCATTTCACACCACTCCATTTCATTTTATCTCATCAATTTATACATAACCTAAATCTCATTTATTTGTTTATCTCATTTCGATTTTCTTGTTAATTAATGGTGAATATTAATTCAATGTACTCTTATGTTACATGAGAGAATTCACTTATCTAATAATAAATTCTCTTAATTTTTCTTCTTCATATTTTTAAAATCTCATTTATTTTCTTGTTTCATTTGTATATCATTATTAATGGATAGTTTTCAACAAATTCTCATGATATATTTTACGTTATCAATTTTCCGCACAATTATTTTATTTAATGGTGAGTAATGATTCATTTTCTCTCTTTTCTTATTATGCATTTTATATAATATTTTTTTGATAATATTATTATGATGTAATTGAAAGTAATAAAAAATAATTTTTTTTTTTCTAGTAATGAAACAATTTACTATTTTCTACAAAAAAAAATAATTTACTATTTGAAAAAAGTTAAAAATATGTTTTGATGTGACAATATTTAAATGAGGTGGCACAATGTTTTAATGTAGGAGTCTATTTTAATATATATAATAAATAATAGATAATAGATAATAGATGAGAAACCAATTTATTAATTGAGAGTTAAAACCATAAAGAAGAGTCGTTATCAATAATGATGGAGGAACAATGAATGTCGAATAACTGATAACTGATATTTATTGTATTGTAATTTGTAACTTATGATATATGAATAGTTCTACAAAATATTATATGAAAAAATGTAATAAAATTTGTGCTAAAAATAAATTGCAATTATGATAATAAGAAAGAGCAAAAGTGCTTATTAGATGTCCCACATCAGATAATTTTTTTTTTTGTGTCAATATTTTTATGAGGTGGCACAATGTTTGATAAAGATGTATGAGTCTATTCTAATATATATAATTAATTTTTAGATACAATTTTAATGGTGGAATAAATATTATAACCTCTTTTATGTTTTATGTTTTTTATACATCATTTAAATTTTTTGTCAAATGTATCTTTGTATTATACTTTTCATCAATAAGGTATTTAAGAGATATGTTATATTCAGATACACATCTATCTTTTAATTAACTTATGAAAGACAATATTTTAACTAATTAACTCGAAAACAAACATTTGTATTGTACATATTTCTCTATTAATTAATTAATTCAAGAATAATAATCTTTTAACTAATTGATCGGTGAGTAACAATAGTCATGTGGATAATTTTTATAGTAAATGATAACTAATTGTGAAATATATATATATATATATATATATATTTTCAGGAAACACACATTTAAATACACATATCACTCTTAATTAGTTGATCTCCAAACAACTATCTTTTAGTCAATTGATAAGCGACAAACATTTGTCATGTGTATTACTTGATAACATATCACAATCAAATGAAAGAATTGTGAAACAATAAAATATGCAACATGAATTTACTTGTATGCTGAGCTAGTCTTGTTCACATTTTTCCTCCTTAAAGGACTACAAAGTTTAGAGCATTAGAAAGTATAGTTTGCAAGGTATGCAACAAAAAGGTCTCAATTTTGGACTCTTTGAGAGATTGCAAGTCTTGATGTCTACAAACTAGTACCAAGAGTAGTACATTGTACATATTTATTGTTGTTTTTGAGTTGTGAAAAACTGGTTCAAAATAAATTTATGTCACCAAAGATATTAATGGGTTCAGTCGTGGACTAAGTCGCTCTCTTTAAGATGTTTCGCGATACTACCAAAACCGTGCAAGGCAGAATATCAACCATGAATTTCCCAGGATAAAACAACCTAGACAAATTGTATCGGAGTTTTATTACACTGTTATAGAATTATACCCTCAATATGGCGGTTAAAGCTACTCTCAATATGACGATTAAAGCCACTCGATATATGGTATTATGACCACTCATAAATCGATAGAACTATGGCACAAAAACCATTATAAAAGGATAATGGTATTAGGACCACTCAAAAATTGAAGGGAATACAACACAAAAATGTTCTAAAAATACACTTGTATTAGGACCACTCAAAAAAGAAAGGACTATGGTATAAACCGCTCTAAAAAGAGCAAGGTATTAGGACCACTCAAAAATCGAAGGGATAGGAAGAAATGGGAGAAGTGACTCGGAAGTTCATTGAGTAGAAGGGGGAGAAAAATATAAAGTAAGGAATTACATCCAACTTTGGTGTGTTTTTCATAAGAGTTTGACACTCTTTATATAGTGGTGGAAGCAAACCCACATATGTTAAATATCCAATGTGGGACTTTAGTATATATAGAGTTAAAACTACTCTATATTTGAGAGCTTTCCAATGTGGGACTTCAACAAAGTTTAAATTCACACACTAACATACTCTATGTTCCAAAAATCCCCCACTTGAATTAAAAAAATGTTCTTAAAGTAAAATTCAACAAGAATGACTCGTAGTCTTGGACTCTATCTCAGACATTAAACCCACACAAAACCTTTTCATAAGGTGTATTCTCAAAAGCTCGTGCATTAATGGTCCTGCACATCTTTCCCTATATAGTAAACGCTCTAGGAGTTCTGGCTCAAAATTCCATAGGAAACGACCCCACTTCCACATTCACATAGGTGACTCTATAAAGCGTACTCTTGTAGCTAGGTACTCTACTCCACATAGAGTATTGATCTCATTAAGAGTTTCTATCATCTCATCCTATCATCACTTCAAGAATCATGCTTCTCTGATTTATAATATCATGTTCATCTCATATCACCTGACGACTTGTTATTACACATTGAACCTAATTTTTGGGATCTCCCATCTTTTAGGCCTGATTACCATCATGAGTGACTCTATAGGCAATAATCCCATCCTTTTGGATGTATTTAGGACTTTCTCTCTAGCTAATTATTTCGTCAAATGATCTGGTAAATTTTAATCAGTGCGTACATGATCCACTATAACAACTTCTTTAGAAAGTAACTCTCTAACATTGTTGTACTTACGACATATTTTTCGTCTCTTACGATTTTAATAACAATTATAAATCTTTGCAATAGTTGCAGTACTATCGCAGTGGATCAACACAACTTGCATAGGTTTTCCCATAAAGGGATCTTAGCTAGCAAGCATCTCAACAACTCGCTTTTTCACTAGTAGTAGCAAGTTCTTTCATTTCAGACTCCATAGTGGACTGAGTCTATATCTTATGTTCTTTGATTTCCAAGATGCGACTGAGGCAATATAGCCACTGGTTGCTTTGGAGTCATTTGATAATGTGTTCCAATCAACATCATTGTATCCTTCAAGGACGACAAAAAATCTTTGATAATGTAATCTGAGACTCATTGTCCTTTTAAGGTATCTCACGACTCTTCCGATAACATGCTAATGCTCCATACTAGGTCTTTTAAGGTATCATGATGACATAGGTTCTTTTAGATTTGCATGATCCTCTTCTAAGTAATATGCCATATATTTGGGTCCATAATCTTTAGCAACTCTTACTCTCTTACTTTTTCGAGTTTCTATTTCGCCTTGGTTGTTGCTTTCAGCGCTTCTTGTCACATGAACTTGACTAGGTACGCTGCCCCCACTATTTCTCGATTTCGAAGGGAATTTATTTTCATAGAAGCCAACATCATTTGATTATATGATCACTTTCGCATTTAGGTCAAAAACCTGCACTCTTTGTTGTTTACTTCATACCCAATGATTATACAATCATAGAATCTACATGTGAGTTTAACTCGCTTGGATCGAGGATTCTGACATAAGCTAGATATTCCCAAGTTCGAAAAAATAACAAGTTCGGTTGTCTTTTTTTATTCTTTCAAAATCTCATAAAGAGATGTTTTGTTTCTAGATTTAGGAACTTTATCCAAAACATAGCAAACAATCAATATAATTTCCCCCACCAATGAGATGCAGCACCAGAGTTAGTATAATAGCAACAATTAGTTTAGTAAGAACTATATTCTTCCTTTAAGCTTTTCCGTTCATACTAGACGAATATGGTGCAGTAGTTTCATGTATAATTCCTTGCAATTTATAAAACTATTTAAATAAACTAGAATCATACTTTGTTCCTCTATCATTAAGAAATCTCTTAATCTTTCTACTAAATTGATCTTCAATTTCAATTACAAAGATCCTAAGCATATCAAGCGCTTCACCTTTATATTTCATTAGATATACAAAAGTATAATCAGAACAATTGTCAATAAAAGTGATAAAATAATATTTTCTATTTCTAGTTAAAGTCTCATCAAGTTCACATATATCATAGTGTATTACATCTAAAGGCTATGATTCTCTAATTACTAATTTATGTGAACTATTTTTTATTTTGGTTTGACTACAAAAATCAAAATTTTCAAATCATTTAAAGATAACGTTGGAATTAAACCTAAGTTACTTAAGTTTGAAATCACATGTTTGTTCACATGACAAAGTCTAGCATGCCAAATTTTAAAACCACACAACATGTAAACATAATGATACATTTTCTTAATTTCAAAGTTTAATTTAAACATGTCTTAGTGGTGTACCATTTTCCTAGAAAATATCATATTTAGAATTGGTGTAAAAATATGCCCATATAGAGTTGTCTTATTCAAACTCTCTAGAGAAAATTCTTTTTTTTTTATGCTTGAGGGATTTTTTGGAATCCTTCCAAATAAGGGCAGTTTGTCATTAATAAAAACAATTTGAAATTCTTAATCTAAAGTCATACCTTAAGAGATTATCTCATGAGCTATCTTCTGAATTTTATGAGAGTGAGTCTCCACTTATCTATCATTGATCATCTGATATGTAATAGCTCATAGTATTGTTGGAACTGTAGTAGTATCATTAATAAGTCCATTAAGAATATAGTTCTTACAAAAGTAATCATTATCCTCCCATGGGTTAATTTTTCAGCTTTCTTATCCTTTTTTGTTTGCCTTAAACTGAAACAGTTTATTGAAATTAAAGGCAACATAACCATATCCAATAATCTCTTCGGTTGACATTGCATAGTTAAACGTCTTAAAATTATTGTTTTTGAGTTTCGAAAAATTGTTTCAAAATAAATTTATGTCACCAAAGATATTAATGGGTTGAGTTGCAGACTAGTTCGCTATCTTTAAGATGTTTCGCGATCCTGCTCAAATTTTGCAAGGCAGACTATCAACAATGAAGTCTACAAGATCAAATAGCTCAAACAAACTGTATTGGAGTTCTACTGCACCATAGAAAATTGTTCTAGAATTACATCCTCAATATGACGGTTAAAGCCACTATCAATATGAAGATTAAAATCACTTGTAATATGACCACTTATAAGGGGTTAGTGATCCACTGTCGCACACGGGTCAAATACAATTGATAAAATATAAATAGAGGTAATAACTCGAATCGTTTCACAAGGACTTCTGATATAGTAATAATAACCGTATTGAAAATTGAAATTAAAAAGGGAGTTTTTTAGATTTTTGTTTTATCGGATGAGCAAAACAATTAATCCACTTATTCGAGTTTCAAACCTATCACATATTTCTATCAATGAGTTTACTTCTTAATTTGTGATTCTATTCTTATTTGACTATAGAATTGATCAAACAAGCGTAATCAATCCTATGTGAATTTGGTTTCTTTTATTGGATTAAGCATCACAATCATCAAAATATTATAATTAACGATCAAGCGTCGCAAAATTATAATTCAATTAAATTAGAAACCGAAACCAAATTTTGTCAAATAAATTTAATCAATCCTATTGAAATTCAATTTAAGCAATCAAAATATCAATATAATTAAATAAACAAGAATAGAATCATGAATAGAAATTGGCAGTGTAACCTGAATCTCAAGGTGTTGATGAAACTCTGAACTCGTGGATTAATCTTATAAAATTAGCCTTCCATGAAATTAAAATAAAACTGTTTATTCTTGTAGCAATTTGAATCCTAATTTTTTCCGTCTTAGAAAAGAAACAAAACTGTCAATATATAGTACTTGTTATTGGACTTTAGGATTTAGGGTTTAATAACAAGTGGTTCGCTAATTAAAATTATTACAAATATCCAGATTATGAAATTTGCAATTTCGGCCCAGTAAAGTTCGGAATTGGTCTTTCCTACCAACTCAAAGGTTGTAGCTCATATTTTTATCTTTCCAACGCCTGCTCATATGTGCCAATCCGATATCCAGAGCTCAAGTTATGACCTACAGAGCGAGGACGAGTCAAAATATAAATAATAAAATTAAAATGCAAATAATAAAATTATAATTCAAATTCGACCCAAAGTTTAGAAACAAGCTAAAAATATTAATCTAAGCTATAAAGAGCTTTTAAAATACCAAACTAAAAGCTAAAACATGTGCCCAAATGCTATGACCAGTTAGCCCGAATAGGCCATCTTGCTAAAACACAGGGATTGAGCCTAATAATTTTAGCCCAGATTTTTTCACGGCTTTTTAGCCCAGATTTTTTCACGGCTTTTTAGCCTGATCCAAATAAATCAGTTATCCATTCGAGTTAGCCCGTATGGGTACCGGGTAGCCCGAATCCTGCATAACCAATTTTTATAAATAAAATAGTAAAGATGCTGCATAAAAAAAGGTTCAAAAGATAACCAACCCACTTAGCTTTTATTTATGTGTGTGTGTGCGCAAGCCGTGCGTGTGTACGTATGTGATATTATTATTATCTTAGTTGTTTATATATTTTTAACAATTAATTTTTTTATTTTCCTAAGTAGACAATTTGTTGGATTTTGATCCTTTGATTCCTAATTTTGACATAATTCACAATTCAACAATATTCATACTTAATATGATAAATCTAATATTTCAATTGAGCAAAATTTCAGGAACACCAATTCAATCACACACAATCACACACACTTGTATCAAATTGCTTGGAACATAAGAAATCAACAAAAGTTGAATTCTGACTATGTAAATCGATTGGTAAATCGATTGCATAACAAGGGTGTAAGAAATCTTAAGTGTTTGTGAATGTGCAATCGATTAGGCAATCGATTAGATCAATTAAAAATGAAAAAATGCACAAGTCAGTAGCCTCTGATTTGGAGAAAAATCGATTGGTAAATCGATTGAACATTTCACAAATCAAACCTGATGGTAACACATCGATTGATAAATCGATTGAATGAGTCACAGTGGCAATCCAGTGCTGAGGAAATCGATTGGCAAATCGATTGATAAAATATCATTTGGAAAATGACCTCACCTGTGACAAATACAATCGATTGGACAATCAATTGTTAACACTTTCTGTTTGACTAAGTTTGGTTGCAATCGATTGGGAAATCGATTGAACTAAACACCAGGTAAAACCTTTTCAGGAACATGCCACCAAAGCGATTGACAAAATCGATCAACATCAAATAACTGAGTCACTGTTTTGAATCCAATCGATTGACGAATCGATTGACATCAAAAACCTGAGCCACTGTTTTTGAAACCAATCGATTGGCAAATCGATTGAATTAAACTTGTTGAAACACAGTGAACTCTGAGATTTGACAAATCGATTGAGTAATCGATTGAAGTTACTTTTATTAAAGAAGTTTCCCAGCAATCGATTAGGAAATCGATTTATGCAGGTCTGGACATGTTTTACTGAAAAGTGGATTTAAAAGTCGATTGGTAAATGATTAGCTTGTATAGTTTCAAGATTAAAAGAAACCAAGACTCGCGAATCGATTGGCAAATCGATTAAGCATATGTTTTAACTTTAATAATCGATTGAGGAATCGAATTTAGTTGGTTTTTCAGAAACTATATAAGATGTTCTTCAATCTTTTATTCTAATAACTTGATAATTTACATAACATTTCATAACTTTCATAATTTCTCAAACGCTATAGCATGTCATAACAACAAATAACAACTTCAAATTGGTGATT
>PGTU02012234.1:0-14231 GCA_002896215.2 Cicer echinospermum | reverse complement strand
TATTCTATTTATTCATTCATTTATTTATTTTAATGAACTAATCTAAAATCAAAGATTAATTAGATGTGACATCTTTTAATCTTTGAGTGTTAGGCATACAAGTGGTACAACTTGATAATTCTAAAACTCTCTTTAATTTAACTTATTTATTTTATTTATTTATTCATTTATTTATTTATTTTATATGAACTAATCTAAAATCGATTTATTTATTAGATGTAACTTTTTTATCTTTGAGTTATTAAAACACAAGTTGTACTACTTGGTGGTTTTGAAACTCAATTTAAAAATCGAGAACAATAAAATATTTTTAGATGATTAAATTAGATGTGACATCTTCTTATTCCTTGAGTTTTGGTACACAAGTTGTACAACTTGATAGCCCTAAAACTCGTATTTCAAAAATATTTTTTTAAGTCAAACAAATTTATTTTGTTTTTCTTGTCAAAACATTTTTTTTTAAATATAACAAAAACCATTTTCGTTAAAAAAAATCAACACATTAACATTTTCTACACCAAGAACTATGTAGCTTTGATTTCTCCATCGCACCGGGAGATACGTAGGAGCAAGATCACATTCTTGTCAAACACATAAATAAAAATTTCTTTTTTTTGTCCTTTATTTTTAACTACATATTTATTTCAAAATCATATTTTAAAATATAGTAATAATTGTTATTCATATTTAATAAGAAAAATAAATATACTTAAGTTAATATTAATTTTGCACAATTAATTATAGGTAACCGTATTTTTTAACGGATGTCGTAGGGTGCTAGTACCTTCCCTACGCATAATCGACTCCCGAACTCAAAATTTGGTTTCAAATATCACTTTTTTTTTTTTTTTACTATTTTAAGGGTTTCCCAATATTTTCCCTAATTTTAATATAAATTATGGTGGCGACTCCATTGAATTCGAGAAACACTCGAAATTTTAGGCCGCGGCAGCTGGCGACTCCACTGGGGACATTTTAGAGAGTCAGACCTAATAAATTAATTGTGCACAATTTTCATATTTTATTTTTTTTTGTTTGTTTTTTATTTCTTTTATTTTATATGTTTATTATTTCTTAATAAGTATTAGTTGACATTATAATATTTTTTAAGCTTGTAGATTATTCTTATTTATTTATTTATTCATTTATTTATTTATTAATCTATTTATTTATATATGTTTTATTATCGTTATAGAGTTATTGAATTATACTTATTCCACCCCCTACACTTTTACTAAGATACACACTTATGAGTGGAACCTTACACCCGGGTTTGAACAAAACTAAAGTTTAGTTTCGAGGTTGTGTAGTGGTAGCCTTCTGGATGTACATCCTGTTTGGTTAGCATGAAAATCTCACCTAGAGTTTGATCTTATTGAGGGTATTGTCACTCCAAATAGTTTGCCTATTGTTGTTGAAAATATTCTAAAATGAGATTATTGGCTCTAGGAACCGTGTTTAGAACTATAGAGCCGCCCTTGTGAGAGTTTCACTGCATAAGTCAATAGACCCTTTCATCATAAGAATATTTATATAAGTAAAAATACCTCATACATTCATTCAAAATGTTATATATTCACAACTGTCATTCTACATAATTGCATTCATATTTCATGACATTGTTTCTTTTGAAAATAAATTGGCATTTTGCATCAATTTTCAGGATTGTTGGGGAATCATAAGAATCTTAGTCACGTGTTAAAATTAAAGTAGACAATGGGATCAGAAAAAAGAAAAACTTTACTTTTAAAGTTCAAACAACCTGATTTGAAAGGTTTAAGAGACACCATCAATCAAATGAAAACTATACAACGTGATAGTTTCTTTCTCAAATATGGGAAGATCCTAAATCTCTTGGCAGTAATTGTGCAAATAGGGGCACTCACGGCGTTGGCTCAGTACTACGACCCTCTCTTAAGATGTTTCACCTTTCAAGACTTTCAGTTGGCCCTGACATTAGAGGAATTTGAGCGAATATTGGGTTATTCCCTAGAGAAAGGAAATCCTTATCGATATACTGGGCAACCACCAAGTTTGGGTGCAATTTCTGAAGTGTTGAAAATTGACATAAGAGAGTTGGCAAGTACAAAAGAAGAAAAACGAGCCATTCATGGTTTTTCGAGAAAATATCTAGAGCAAAAGTGCCACGATTTAGCCGTTAAAAATGGATGGAGTGCTTTTATAGACGTTTTGGCTCTAATCATCTATGATATTTTTTTATTCCCAAACCTTGATAATTTTGTTGATTTTGCTGCTATCAATGTCTTCTTATCTTTTAACAAACATAAGCAAAACCCAGTCCCCGCGATTCTTGCTGATGTATACTACTCATTACATATGCGACATGAGAAGAAAGGGGGAACAATTTTGTGTTGCGCTCTGGTGCTGCATATCTGGTTTATGTCTCATATGTTCAAGAAAGGGTATCACATTGGAATTAAAGATAATCGTGAATGGGCTCAAAGTATAGCTAGCCTTACGGGAGACACAATTTCATGGTATCATAGAGAACAAGGGGTGGGGGAAATAATATGTCAATGCGGAGATTTCCCAAATGTGTCTCTCATGGGAACCAAATGATGTATTAATTACAATCCGACGGTAGCTTTGAGATAGCTTGGCTACCCTATGTTGGAAAAACCAGATGATAAGTCATTGGAAGCTTTTATTTTGCACAATACGAGTATAATAGACCCACCGATGTTGCGAAGGATAAGTCGAGCTTGGGAAAAGATCATCAGAAAAGGAAAAGCACTTGGATGCAGAAGTTGCAGCACAAAAGAACCCTATCAACAATGGGTAAAAAATAGAGTCCAAGAAATCAAGCTACCTTTCCACTGTACACCCTCAAATGATCAGGAAATGCCTGAACCTATTCTTGTTGCAAATGAAGAGATAGAAGAACTCAAAGCATCATTGCTAAAATCTGAAGAGGAGAAAAAAGAGCTGCAAGCGAAGTTAGAAAAAGTCACCCAAGAGAATGAGAACTTACGATCAGAAAACACATGTAAAAGTCAGTTTATCGAAAACAAGAGGTTGAAAATTGAAAAAGGAAATAAACTTGACATACAAGATTGTTTGAGAGGCGCAAATGAAGACTTAGATGTGCGAAAACAAGAAAGGAATGCAGCTATTGAAGAAGCCTATATGTGGAAGCAGTTGTGGACAAAATCAGCAAGCTCTGAGAAGAACATAAAAAGGGAGTTTGAAGATTTAAAGAAACAACTAAAAGAAATGGTAGATAAATATGAGAGTCAAGTAAGGAATGAAAGGCAACAAAAGGAAGAAATCGAAGAATTACTCTCAAAACACCAAGATGCACTAAAAGCAGAAATGGAAGCTTCTAGTGAGTTGAAAAATTACATTGATTATCAAGAAAAGATCTATAATGACTTGAAGGATGAAACCATATACTGGGAGGAGCGTTTCATGGTGTTTCTTGGGCAATTGAAGAACCAAGAGATTTATAAAGAGTTGGACGATAAAGGCAAGCATTGGAAAGATTGCTTTTCAAAATTGGCAATGTTAGCTAATCAAGCAATCATAAAAATTCCAAAACATCTAAAAGAGATTGATGCAGTAATGCATCCACTCAACACTACAATCAAAGTCTACAAGTTCGTCAAATATTGCAAACATTTAGTAGAAGAATTGGAGGACAAGATTGGTTGTCCTCTTGAAAAAGATGATTGAAATACCATAGTCGATGTAGTTTTTTAATTTTAATGCAATGTATTTATTTTCTCATCAATGAAGGATTTGCTGTTTTGTTTATCGATTCCCATATTCTTCTTTAATTAATAATTCGTGCAAGACTTATGATTCCCCAACATCCAAATGTAAAAAAAAAAGATAATAATTGCATTTTCATTTCATTCATGTTTAATACATACTCATAATTTTTTATTTATTTATTAAAAAAAACACAGAAAAAAATCAATAAAGCTGTTTCCCCGACACCCTTATCGGACTCGTGCAAACTCGAAGATCATGGAAGAACTTGAGCAAAATCAAGAGGTGATGATAATGGATGTCAACCAATTGAAGGACAAGGTTGATCAAATCTTAGAAGCTATACAGGCTTTGTCAAGGAAGGGGAATACATATGAGAATCCTCCGGCTCCAAATGAAGAACACCAAACCACTCCTTCTCACCCACTAGGCTTTATCCCGACTACCCGACAACCTCATACAACAACTATGCAATTTCCTATGTATGGTCTTCCACCCGGTTATACTTCACCTTTAGTTGTCAACCCTATAGACAACAACCCAAACCACTCAACTATCAACCCCCCAAAACCAAAACCAATCACACATCCATCTCCTCTGGGCTACGTGCCACCCCAAAATGCTCTACCATCAGAAAATATTCCATATATTGCACCCCAAGTATCCTAATGTTTATGGCCTTGAAGCTTTCGATATGTGTTTGGTTCCTGATGTGACTATCCCTCCCAAATTCAAGGTTCCTGACTTTGAAAAATACAAGGGCAACACATGTCCTAAAAATCATCTAACTATGTATTGCAGAAAAATGGCTTCTCATGCTCATAACGACAAGCTGCTAATTCACTTTTTCCAAGACAGTTTGAGTGGGGCATCGTTAAGCTGGTATATGCATCTCGAGCGAAATCGAATTCGTTCATGGAAAGACCTGGCCGATGCCTTTTTGAAACAATACAGGTACAACATTGACATGGCCCCTGATAGGGTGCAATTGCAAAATTCATCGAAAAAGGACAATGAATCTTTCAAAGAATATGCACAGCGGTGGAGGGAAATGGCATCACAAGTGGAACCTCTCTTATCTGAAAGAGAAATGGTTGGTATGTTTATGGAAACTCTCCAGTCGCCTTTTTATGATAAGATGATTGCGAGTATATCATCAAACTTTTCTGATCTGGTCATGATAGGAGAAAGGATAGAAAATAGGATGAGGAGTGGAAAGATCATATGTGCAACAACTGGCATAAAAAGACCCCAGAAAACCCTCACAAAAAAGAAAGAAGGGGACGCTAATGCTGTAATGGTAAACCCCAAAGTCTCATATTTTCCACCCATCAATTCTTATCGACCCCCAAATTTCCAGCCCCCGATACCACAAACTCCTTACATTCCTTATCCATATCTGGCCGCAACCACACAAGTCTCATACCCTCAATATCACTCTTCAAGACCACCTTTTTATCAACCACCATCTACCGGATTTTCCCAATAAAATCAATGGAACCACAATCCAATTTCGAATCACTACAGACCACCTGTTAATCGAGAAAAAAGGATAACTCGTTTTGACCCAATTCCCGTCACGTACAGCCAATTGTTGCCTCACTTACTTCAAAATTCAATGGTAGTCCCAAAACCAGTGAAACCTCTTGAACCACCATTTCCAAAATGGTACAATCCAAATGCCAAATGCGAATACCATGTAGGAGCCGTGGGGCATTCCATCGAAGATTGCCAAGCCTTAAAATCTAAAGTGCAGGAATTGATTAATGCAAAATGACTTACCTTCAAAGAGGATAGTCCCAACATATGGAGTAATCCCTTGCCGGGCCATAGGGATGCCTCTATCAATGTTATTGAAGATGGGATAGACCAATATGCAACAGATGGTCATGTGTTCACCATGGAGTCGTGTGTGGGAAATAATATATCTTTCCCAAAACCATTGGGAAATTCTTACAAAAAGGAGAATATTAAGTCAACTCCTAGCAGGCCAAATGCAATAATTGTCCAAGCACCAACCCCTTTTCCTTTCGGAAATACCAAGGCGGTACCGTGGAAATACGAAATCACATCCCATTTGGCCAATCATCTACCAAGTGATGGTTTTGAACCTAAAGGAACTGATGTCACTAACATCTCAGGGATTGGTGGAATGACTCGGAGTGGTCGAGTATACACTCCTGAACAACTTAGGAAAAAGGAGGTTCATGGAGAAAAAGGAAAAGAAGATATGTATCATGCCATAAAAGGACAAGAGATCAGTAAAAAGACGGTGTCTGAAGAAGAAGCTAATGAATTTTTTGAAGTTTGTCAAGCAAAGTGAATATAAGGTGGTGTATCAGCTAAATCAAACCCCTTCCAAGATATCAGTTCTCTCCTTGTTATTGAATTATGAAGCACATAGAAGGGCACTGATGAAAGTGTTAAACGAAGCCCATGTTACTCACGATATCAATGTCGATCAGTTTGATGGGGTTGTCGGTAACATCACTGCTAGTAGTTGTCTAAGTTTTAGCCATAATGAATTACCAGCTGAAGGAACAGAGCATAATAAAGCACTACACATCTCTGTGAGGTGTCACAATCATATTCTTGCACGAGTGCTAGTAGATAATGGTTCATCGTTAAATGTCATGCCTAAATCAACACTATCAAAACTATTTGTTGAGGGAGCCTGTTTGAAGCCTAGTGCTTTGGTGGTGAAAGCGTTTGATGGATCTAGAAGACAAGTTGTTGGTGAGATTGACCTGCCGATTCAAATCAGACCCCATATCTTTGAGATAACTTTCCAAGTGATGGATATTAAACCGGCGTACAGTTGTCTTTTAGGGAGACCATGGATTCACGTTGCTGGAGCAGTAACATCCACTCTCCATCAAAAGCTAAAGTTTATAGTGAACAATAAGCTGGTGATAATATCTGGGGAAGAAGATATGATAGTGAGTCATCTATCTTCTTCGGGATACATTGAAGAAGCAGAGGAAGCCATTGAGACTTCTTTCTAAGCATTAGAAATTTCCAATGCTATCTTCATGGGTGAAGGATTTCGTTAAAAGAACCAAAACTATCTACCACATCATTGAAGTTTACAAAATCCATGTTGGAAGGAGGAACTTTTGTTAAATTCGAGAAATTGATAGAAATACCAGAAAAGAACAATAGGTACGGGTTGGGATATGTACCTACTCAAGCTAATGAAGAAAAGGTTGCGAAGGAAAAAAGAGAAAACAAGGTGAGTCGTTGGGAAAACTGAAAACCAAATTCACAGAAGATTCCTATTTGTGACATTCGCCAAAATTTTCAAAGCGCCGGAATATAATATATGCTGATCAGGTGGCTGTTGCGGAAGAGGATCATGGTGATGATGTTACCCTCAAGCTAGTGTACCCTTGTCCTCCAAACACCAATCTCAATAATTGGAAGATCATCGAGTTTCCCGTGTTTGTTAATTCGTGTTCAAAGTAATTATGTATTTTTAACTCCTTTTGCTCTGCCCAAGGCTATAAGGATAACTAATTAGGGCATATGTATTTCAATTCCGTACTTATTATCAATAAATGCATTTTTGAATTTCTCTTTTCTCTTTTCTCTTCTTTTGGCAATCCTTATTCATATTTTCTTTTTTTCCCTTTTTCTTCTTAATTTAAAACAATGCAGAGTCGAAAATGAATATGTTGAAAATAGCAGCGCTAGAACCATTTCTTGTAATTTTGAACGTCTGATTAATCATGCTGATGAGGATTGTGTAGATGATTGTGAGCTTCCCCCAGAACTAGAAAGCTTAATTGAACAGGAAGCTAAGATAATCCAACCCTATCAAGAACCTATTGACGTGATCAATTTAGGGAATGAGCATGATAAAAAGAAGTTAAAATTGGTATGTCTATGAAAGAAAGTGAGCGAGAAAAGTTGGTTAAACTTTTAATTGATTATGTGGATGTCTTTGCATGGTCATATCAGGATATGCCCGAGTTAGATACTAACATAGTTGAACATAAGCTACCACTCAAGCCTGAATACACTCCAATTAAACAGAAGTTGAGACGGATGAGACTTGATATGTCACTTAAAATTAGAGAAGAGGTCAAGAAGCAATTTGATGTTGGTTTCTTAGCAGTAGCAAAATATCCTTAATGGGTGGCTAATATTGTACCAGTTCCAAAGAAAGATGGAAAGGTTCGAATGTGCGTTGATTATCAGGATTTAAATAAAGCTAGTCTAAAGATGATTTTCCTCTACCTTATATTGATGTCCTAGTGGATAGCACTGCTCAATACTCTCTTTTCTCCTTCATGGATGGTTTCTCAAGGTACAATCAAATCAAGATGGCTCCCGAAGATATGGAGAAAACTACTATCATCACACAATGGGGGACTTTCTGCTATAAAGTGATGCCATTTGGATTGAAGAATGCTGGGGCAACCTATCAAAGAGCAATGGTAACCTTGTTTCATGACATGATGCATAAGGAAATAGAGGTTTACGTGGATGATATGATCGCAAAATATCAAACCGAGGAAGACCATGTTGTTAACCTTCAAAAGTTATTTGAGAGACTAAGGAAGTTCAGACTCCGTTTAAACCCTACTAAATGCACATTTGGTGTAAGATCAGACAAGTTACTTGGGTTTATCGTTAGTCAAAAAGGATAGAGATGGACCCAGATAAAGTAAAAGCAATACAAGAAATGTCGGCTCCACGCACGGAAAAAAAAGTTCGTGGCTTTTTGGGTAGATTGAATTACATTGCGAGGTTTATATCGCATCCCACCGCTACATGCGAACCAATTTTTAAATTGTTGCGCAAAGACCAAAAGGTTGAATGGAATGAGAATTGTCAAAAAGCTTTCGAAAAGATTAAGCAATACTTATCAAAACTTCCTATCCTAGTGCCTCCTATTCTTGGGAAACCACTTATTATGTACTTAACAGTACTTGACGAGTCAATGGGCTGCGTACTGGGGCAGCATGATGAATCTGGTAGGAAAGAACATGTTATTTATTATTTGAGCAAAAAGTTCACCAGTTGTGAAACAAGATATTCACTGCTTGAACGAACATGTTGCGCATTGGCATGGGCTGCTCGTCGGTTGAGGCAATACATGTTATGTCATACAACTTGGTTGGTGTCTAAAATGGACCCAATTAAGTACATCTTTGAGAAACCTGCTCTTACTGGAAGGATTGCCCGTTGGAAGATGTTGTTATCATAATACGATTTGGTATATGTTACACAAAAATCTATCAAAGGAAGCGCACTAGCAGAGTACTTAGACCAACAACCGGTAGAAGATTATCAATCAATGCAGTGTGAATTCCCCGATGAAGACATAATGACTTTAGTTGAAGAGATTGAATCATCTGATAAAGAAAAATGGAGGTTGGTGTTTGATGGTGCCTCTAATGCGTTAGGGCATGGAATTGGAGCCATTTTGATTTCTCCAGAGAACCAGTTCACTCCATTTACGGCTAGGTTGTGTTTTGATTGTACAAACAATATTGCAGAATATGAAGCATGTGTTATGGGCATTAAGGCAGCTATCGAATCAAATGTAAAATTCATGAGGTATATGGAGACTCATTGTTGGTCATCCATCAGACGAAAGGAGAATGAGAAACGCGAGATTCTAAATTGATTCCGTATCACACCCATATCAAAGAATTGATAGAACACTTCGAGCATATCACTTTTCACCATATTCCTCGAGAAGAAAACCAATTGGTTGATGCTTTGGCCATATTATCATCAATGTTCAAAATAAGCGTCGGTCAGGATGTGCCGGTCATGAAAATTCAACAAAAGGATAAGCCAACATATTGCTTATCGATAGAATAAGAGCTTGATAGCAAACCATAGTTTTATGATATCAAATCCTATGTAAAGAATAAGGAATATCCTCAGATATTTCAGAGAACGACATGAGGGTTTTGAGGAGGTTGTCAATGAACTTCTTCTTAAATGGTAATGTGCTTTATAAGAGGAATCATGATATGGTTCTCCTTAGATGTGTGGATAAAGCAGAAGAAGAAAAGATCATTCAAGAGGTTCACGAAGGTTCTTTTGGAACTCATGCAAATGGACACGCAATGGCAAGAAAAATCTTGAGGGCTGGCTATTATTGGTTGACTATGGAATCTGATTGCTTTAGTTACGTAAAGAAATGTCATAAATGTCAAATATATGCTGATAAAGTACATGTACCGCCCACCTCTTTGAATGTTTTAACATCACCATGGTTGTTTTCAATGTGGGGGATGGATGTTATTGGACTCATCGAGCCAAAAGCTTCCAATGGTCACCGGTGTATCCTGGTAGCTATTGATTACTTCACAAAATGGGTTGAAGCTGCCTCTTATGCCAATGTGACGAGAAGTGTGGTTGTTAAATTCATCAAAAGAGAATTGATTTTGTCGATATGGCTTACCAAATAAGATAATCACTGACAATGCAACTAATCTGAATAATAAAATGATGAAGGAGTTGTGTGATAGTTTCAAAATTCAGCATCACAATTCTTCACCATATCGTCCAAAAATGAATGGGGCTGTAGAAGCAGCAAATAAGAATATCAAGAAGATTATACAAAAAAATGGTGGAGACATATAAGGATTGGCATGAAATGCTTCCCTTTGCATTACATGGCTATAGAACCTCTGTTCGTACCTCAACAGGGGCAACTCCTTTCTCATTGGTGTATGGAATGGAAGCGGTACTTTCCCATTGAAGTTGAAATTCCCTCGATCAGAGTCTTGATGGAAACAAAACTGGAAGAGGCGGAGTGGGTTCAATCACGATTTGACCAATTAAATCTCATAGAAGAAAAAAGAATGATAGATCTATGTCACGGCCAGCTATATCAAAAAAAGACTTAAAAAGGCATACGAGAAAAAAGTATGTCCTAGAGAGTTTCAAGAAGGGGACTTAGTGTTAAAGAAAATATTGCCATAAAAAAAAAGATTTTCGTGGAAAGTGGACTCCGAATTGTGAAGGACCATATGTTGTGAAAAAAGCTTTTTCTGGAGGAGCTATAATACTCGCAGAAATGGATGGAGATGATCTTCCCCTTCCAGTAAATTCAGATGCAGTCAAAAAATATTATGCTTAAAAAAGGTGATGAGCTCGCTAGGTTGAAAACCTGAAAAGGCGACTTAGGCAAAAACTAGAGCATCCCGATGGATTGAAAACTCGAAAGAGCGGTCCATGCAAAAGTTAGGGATAAGCGCTTCAGATTGGGGCAATTATTATTCTTGGAAGCTGATTATCAGGATTCCTAAATTACGAGAATGTCTAGCGTTTGTTATGTCTCCACCTAAAATTAAACATACCCATCCCCACATTGTAACCCTTACCTCAATTGTTTTTGCTTTCATTGTAACGAATGTACATTTCCAATATTGTCATTCAATGTTGTACGTTACACTCTTTATTTACCAATCCAGATTCATTATTGATTTCTATTGTTTCAAAATTTTTGTTTTATGATAATAAATGTTGGAATTTGAAATATGTGAAAAATATAAAAATATTTTAAATATTGTGACACTTGAAAAATATATACACGGGAACTCGTTTGATTCTCTAGATATATGAGTGTGTGAAAAATAATAAGGAGGGTAATCATTTTAAACAATAGATTTTGTTTCGCCTCAAAAAAGCGGTCACACGAGACATATTGGAGTCGTCATGCAAAAAATGGTTGTTATCTTCATCCATTGAATCTTGGACGGAGAAGAGCATAAGGATCGGGGAATCAAAGAAAAGAACAAAAAATTTATCTATAATGCATAAACCTTACATAATTTTCTCATACTCACATGATCCATGCATCTTCATTGACACTTTACCTATACTCAATGCATCACACACAGATGAATCGTTCATACCTTATCATCCGATTGCAAATATCATATACTTTATTCCCCCTCTTTATCCACCTTCAAGATTGGACCAATTACGATCTACGCATCGGCAACCAATCTGAAGACGATCATTTTTAATTTCTATAGATCTACGCATCGGTAACCAATCCGAAGACGATCATTTTTAATTTCTATAGATCTACGCATCGGTAACCAATCTGAAGACGGTCATTTTTTCTATAGATCTACGCATCGGTAACCAATCCGAAGACGATCATTTTTTCTATAGATCTACGCATCGGTAACCAATCTGAAGACGATCATTTTTTAATTTCTATAGATCCACGCATCGATAACCAATCCGAAGACGATCACTTTTATTTCTATAGATCTACGCATTGGTAAACAATCCAAAGACGATCACTTTCATTTCTATAGATCTACACATCGGTAACCAATCCGAAGACGATCATTTTAATTTCTATAGATCCACGCATCGGTAACCAATCCGAAGACGATCACCTTCATTTCTATCGATCTACACATCGGTAACCAATCTGAAGACGATCATCTTTATTTCTGTCGATCTACGCATCGGTAACCAATCCGAAGACGATCATCTTTATTCTGTCGATCTACGCATTGGTAATTAATCCGAAGACGATTATTCTACACATCTAAAAAAATTTGCATCATTCTCACTTTAACATTTCAAATGCACTTTAATACATGAGTCTGTTATTGGACAAAATTTTAGTTCCTTAAATTTATTTATCTTTTACTTCATAACATGAAACGAATACCATTGTTACTCATATTTTTCATATTTTTCAAGTAAAATATAATTAAATAGGGGCAGCTGTAGTACCCTTATTTTGTCCAATTTTTAAAAAATAAATCAAAAAGGAAAATATATATTAAAAAGGAAGTAAATATATTTACAATAAGTAGGCTCATCAATTTACAATGCCAAATCAAGTTATAATTTATAAATTACAATTTACAATCAAATTGCAACCATAAATATTTAAATCAAATTAAATTACAATAAGATTTTAAAACCAAACTAAATTAAGTCTTTGGCTCTGTTTTGTTGTTGTTGTTGCCTCTCTGTTTTTGATGCAGTGTTTGGCTCTGTTTTGTTGCTGCCTTTCTGTTTCAGATACAATGTCATTGACCTTTGCTTTGTAACTAATTAGAGAAACATAAAAAACATAATTTATAAGTTAGTATTTGTACACATTATGCATAACTAAATGACATATTTTTGAGTTTAAAAAAAAGAAACTAAAAGACAAATAAAAGCTCAGCAATGAACATATCATAACAATAATCTAAATTATGAAGGCATCAAAGGTGCAGAAAAATGTTGATGATGAGCAAAGCAATCTAAACATCAAACAAGAAATTAATGGAGAAGGACAAAGGCAGGCAAGAAAGCAATAAACAGATCAAAAAACTCTATAAAACACCTTATCAATTTCAAAAAGGAAAAGGGGAGATTAACACTACTGATATAAAAAACGCATACAAAGAAGAAGATAAGTAAGAAATCATCAGAGGGTGCATCAGTAACAAACAACAAATAACAATCGAACAGGTAATTTTTTTTATACAATAAATTTGTTTCTTGATCTTCACTGTACAACCTGTTTTTGGTTAAAAAATGCAGATTTTTTTAAATCAAGCATAACCGGAAAAACATAAAACAAAAGATTCAAACCTGTGACATGCTGTCACCGTCGAAAACGCTGTCACCGTGGTCGCTGCGGCCGCCTTCACTGTTGGTGTTGTGCCGTCGTCGCCGTTGGCGTTGTGGCCGATGTCGCTGTTTCCTTGTTCGTCCTCATTTTCCTCTTTTCCAGTCGATGCAACTGTCACATTTCCCCCCTCTACTTTCAAAATCGTAGGAACATAGAATGGGTAAGGAAGGAGATGGTTAGGGGGCTGAAAAAGTAACATTAATGTTTGGCTCATTGAACGATTTCGCTGCTTTGTTAATCACTGAATGGGTTTGCTATTTAGGGTTTGCTATGGAAAGCGGTCGCCTCCCTTTCTAATTAGGGTTTTGTGTTTTGAACTTTGTTTTTTTTTTTTAAGTAGTTTGGCTTGGGACTTCTTAACTAACTATTCATTTTAATCTAAGCCATATGTAACTCAATCCATTTAAATCCATTCTTTTTATTTACTAATCTCAACCCATTTAAATTTTACTAATCTCAACTCATTTATTATTCTCAACTCTTTTTATTTTAACTAATCTCAACCCATTTTTTTATTTACTAATGGCAACCATTTTTATTTACTAATCCATTCAATCTCAACTCATTTTTATTTTACTAATCGCAACCCATTTTTATTTTACTAATCTCAATCCCATTTAAATTTACTAATCTCAACTCATTTATTTTACTAATCCTTTAAATTTTACCAATCTCACCATTTTTATTTACTAATCTTCAACCCAGAGAGTGTTAAATTTACTAATCTCAACTCATTTTTATTTTACTTTAATCTCAAACTCCATTTTTAAATTTTACCAATTCAAACTCATTTTTATTTTACTAATCTCAACCCATTTAAATATTACTAATGTCAACTCATTTAAATTTACTAATCTCAACCATTTAAATCTTACTA
>PGTU02012224.1:0-11451 GCA_002896215.2 Cicer echinospermum | reverse complement strand
ATTCGTCCTCAAATTTATTGACTTTATTAATTAATAATACAACTGACTTGAGTTTCACATAGTGTGGGTACTTTGCACGGATGACTTCTTCGGTTCCCAAGTAGTTTCTTCACCTGATGGACCACGCCAAAGAAATTTTACCGAAACAATATCTTTTGAGCGTAAACGTCTCACTTGACGATCTAATATGGCTACCGGATGCTCAATGTATGTTAACTCTCATCTAACTGTATGTCTTCATGATTAATCACATGAGAAGGGTCGTGAAGATACTTTCGAAGCATCGAAATATGAAAAACTGGATGAACTCCCGAGAGATCCGGTGGAAAGTGCCAAGCGATACGCTACTGGTCCGACTCTCTCTAAAACTTCAAATGGTCCAATGAACCTTGGGCTTAGTTTCCCTTTTTACCCAAACCGCAACACTCCTTTCATTGGTGAAACTCGTAAGAATACATGTCTCTCCACTAAGAACTCTAAGGGACGACGCCTCTTATCAGAATAAGATTTTTGCCTGCTTTGAGCTGTTACTAAGCGATCCCGAATCACGTTTAAACTTTTTCAATGGCATCTTGAATCAATTCTGGACCGACTAATTTAGCTTCAAAACCAACTTCAAACCACCTATCGGAGACCTACACCGTCTTCCAATACAAAGCCTTCAAACGGAGCCATCTGAATACTAGATTGATAACTATTATTGTATGCAAATTCCATCAAGGGCAAATGTTGATCCCAACTACCCCCCAGATCCAGAACACAAGCACGAAGCATATCTTCCAATATTTGTATAGTCCTTTCAGATTGACCATCTGTTTGAGGATGAAAAGCGGTGCTAAGCTTCAACACGAGTTCCTAGTGAAGTTTGGAACGACTTCCAAAATTGAGCAGCAAAATTGAGCCCACGGTCGGAAATAATAGACATCGGTACAGCCCATGCAAAGAGACAATTTTATCTAAATAAAGTTTAGCATATTGAGATGCAGTATAAGTGTTCTTCACAAGCAAAAGTGTGCAGTTTGGTCAAGCCGATCTATAATCACCCACACCGAGTCATAACCCTTTTGGGTTCGTGGTAACCCTGTGACAAAATCTATAGCGATGCCTTCCCATTTCCATTCAGGTATTTCAACAGGTTGAAGTAATCCCGCAGGCCTTTGGTGCTCAGCCTTTACTTGTTGACACAACTAAGCACCTAGAGACAAAATCTGCTACGTCTCTCTTCATCCCTTCCCACCAATAACAATTCCTCTCAAGTCTTGATACTCTTGTTAGAACCTGGGTGAATTGTATAAGAAGAATGATGAGCCTCCTCTAAAAATTTTCTCCTTAAGCCACCAACATTTGGAACACACAGTCGAGCTTCAATCTCAGCACACCATCAGAATCAATGAAAATCTGAAATTTTACCATTTTTGACATTATTTACCATATTCACCAATATGGGTCTTGACTTTGAGCTCCTTGATATCATCAACTATGGGTTGAACGAATTTGTACGTGGGCTAAAAATAACCTCGAATGACCAAGTTCAATGTGAATTCCACTTTCAACAACCTCTCTGAAATTCTTTAACTATTGGCCTCTTTACTTCTGCTATATGAGCAAGACTGCCCATGGACTTCCTACTCAAAGCATCTGCAACAACATTTGCCTTCCCTGGATGGTATAAGATTGTGCAATCATAATCTTTCAAAAAGTTCCATCCATCTTCTTGTCTTAAATTTAAGTCTCGCTGCTGAGATATACTTAAGACTTTTATGATCGGTATAAATCTCACAAGTTTCACCATATAGATAGTGCCTCCAATCTTAAGAGCAAAGATAACTGCAGCCATTTCCAAATCATGTGTGGGATAGTTCACTTTATGCCTTTGATCACCCTCCTGTTGTTGTCCGACAAACAACCCCAACAATTGTTGCACAACCTGTTGTAATCCCTGCAGACCAGCAGCAAACTCTTCCATGGCTGGATTTCCGGCCTCCTCCTAGGTACCTCAACATCAGCATTCAAACCACGTCCGCCAACACTAGCTCTACGCCTGTTTCGAGCACGAACTTGAAACACGACCTCGTTGACGAACGCCTTGAGCTTGAGAAATTGATTCATCAACAATTTCCCTTATAGTAGGATTCCTAGTCTTGGGTGGCATTCTCACCTATTAAAAAGAACATTGATCAAAGATTGAATAAGACGACAGAGAAATTGTGGAGAGATGGTGATGATGAATTTAAACACAGATTCAGACAACAGATGAGACTCTCATAGAGTGCTAATAACCTTGCGAGTAATTTGTGCCCGGGTACACAATTTAATGACAAGAATATATTGTCACCCTATGTTTGCAGCCTATTAGGACCTACGACCGGGCTCTAATACCAACTTTGTCACGACCAAAAATTTAATGCTCGTGACCGTGCGCACAAGCTATACTCCTAGCCTGGCAAGCCTATCAATTAACTTAACAATTAAACAACTAAATCGCTTTTTTAACCGTTTAAAAAAATATATATGCTTTTTCCCGAAATTTTCGACAGAGATTCCTCTGTAACTTCAACATTTCCCAAATTTTGTAAAATCCCTGTTTCAGCTTTCAATCCAGTCATAATTCAAAATAACATAATCAAATTGCTTTAATACTCTTCTCAAAATAAAACTAAATAGACTTCTAGACTCCAAAATAGCTGCAATTACATATAGACTCAACAATATTACAAATGGTCCTTCATTCAAGAGGCGTACAAAAAGAAGTTTGTTGAGACTTGAATCAAATAATAGATTCCTACTCAGTTGCTTGCGAATCTGAAAAATAATAAGCACATAAAGGGGTAAAGTCACAAAGACTTAGTGAGGAGACAAAATCACACCACCATCAATTAGAAGGAAACACAAAAGGCACGAATAGTTGTTTAATCGCTTGACATAAATATTAAAAATCCAGTGAATAACGAAACGAAATCAAAATGCAACAACCTTTAAATCATTATAAAAATCAAACAAATAACAATACAATTTTTATGAACCAAGAGGCGGCTTTATCTCATTGATAGCCCTCTCCTCCTAAGGGTGGCCTTTCCCTTAGGGGGCGACTCCATCTAACGGATGGCCCTCTCCCCTCAAATTCCGCAACGCATCAGCACGTATCAATTAGGGAGCTTACATATCTCCTTGATAGCCCTCTCCTCCTACGGATGACCTCTCTCGTAAGGGCGGGCTCCATCTAAACGGTTAACTCTCCCTAATCAACACGTGGTAACTAGGTGCACCTAACGCAGTTAACGATTTAATAACAATAACACCGAATTCCCAAAACGCGCATTAAAAATCATTTCAACGTAATTCGTGAAAAACATATTCAATCGCATAACAAATTCAAGATTTAAATACTTTAAATCATACGTAAATCAAATTAATAACATAATTATACAACAACGACCGTTAAATTAAATAATTGACGACATCGAGATACAATTCAAAGGTTGTGTTTCCAAATTTTTTAATAAATACTTAATATAGAAAACAAGTAAAAATAATAATAGATAGCAGTATAAAATATATGACGATGAATCGTCCGTCAACTCACAGTTATGGAGAATCTCTAAGTTTGCTCTCCAACAACTCTCAGAGTAGCCGGCAAGGTCTCAGTTGACAAATCTGAGTATAAAAAATTATTTTCCAAAACTTTAGAGAAATTTATTCTAAAGTTTAACTACCTCTAGGAAACTATTAACATCATTTAAATATACTCTAAACACAAATAAAATTTTTACTCAAAACTACATTTTTCTATGAATTCATACTAGGATTAGAGTTGTGCATTTACCTCAATGAGTCTCAATAAACCACTTTCAAGAGATGGGTACCCTTGCCTCCCTTAGAACACAAACCCTAACCAAAAATCTAGCAACCAAAAGAATTTGTAGGAGGTTTGAGAAATTAACCTTGTGGGAATGTTAAACATCCTTAAGGATTGAGGTGTTTGAGTAATAGAGTGAGAAGAAGGAGAAGGGAAGAAAGAAGGACAAGACAAACAGAAAAAATGAATGGAGTGGGGAGGGGGTTGTTGTCTGCCGAGAGGGAGAGAGAGACAGGGAAATGGGCAAAAATGGGATGAGGGTGGCAAGGGTTTTGTTTTATTTAATTAATTCATTCAATTATTATTATTATTATTATTATTCAATTATTATTATAATACTATTATATAATATATTACCAAATAGTATATATATATATATATATATATTTACGCTGGGCGTAACAATCTCTCCCCTTATAAAAATTCGTCCTAAATTTATTTGACTTTTTATTTAATTAATAAATTACAACTGACCTTGAGTTTCAACATAAGTGTGGGTACTTTGCACGGATGACTTCTTCGGGTTCCCAAGTAGTTTTCTTCACCTGATGGACCACGCCAAAGAAATTTTTACCGAAACAATATCTTTTGAGCGTAAACGTCTCACTTGACGATCTAATATGACTACCGGATGCTCAATGTATGATAAACTCTCATCTAACTGTATGTCTTCATGATTAATCACACATGAGAAGGGTCGTGAAGATACTTTCGAAGCATCGAAATATGAAAAAACTGGATGAACTCCCGAGAGATCCGGTGAAGTGCCAAGCGATACGCTACTGGTCCGAATTCTCTCTAAAACTTCAAATGGTCCCAATGAACCTTGGGCTTAGTTTCCCCTTTTTACCAAAACCGCAACACTCCTTTCATTGGTGAAACTCGTAAGAATACATGTTCTCCCACTGAGAACTCTAAGGGACGACGCCTCTTATCAGAATAAGATTTTTGCCTGCTTTGAGCTGTTACTAAGCGATCCCGAATCAGTTTAACTTTTTCAATGGCATCTTGAATCAATTCTGGACCGACTAATTTAGCTTCACCAACTTCAAACCACCCTATCGGAGACCTACACCGTCATTCCATACAAAGCCTCAAAACGGAGCCATCTGAAATACTAGATTGATAACTATTATTGTATGCAATTCCATCAAGGGCAAAATGTTTGATCCCAACTACCCCCAAGATCCAGAAAACAAGCACGAAGCATATCTTCCAATATTTGTATAGTCCTTTCAGATTGACCATCTGTTTGAGGATGAAAACGGTGCTAAGCTTCAAACGAGTTCCTAGTGAAGTTTGGAACGACTTCCAAAATTTGAGCAGCAAATTGAGCCCCACGGTCGAAATAATAGACATCGGTACACCATGCAAAAGAGACAATTTTATCTAAATAAAATTTAGCATATTGAGATGCAGTATAAGTAGTCTTCCACAGGCAAAAAAGTGTGCAGATTTGGTCAACCGATCTATAATCACCCACACCGAGTCATAACCCTTTTGGGTTCGTGGTAACCCTGTGACAAAAATCTATAGCGATGCCTTCCCATTTCCATTCAGGTATTTCAACAGGTTGAGAGTAATCCGCAGGCCTTTGGTGCTCAGCCTTTACTTGTTGACACACTAAGCACCTAGAGACAAAATCTGCTACGTCTCTCTCTCATCCCTTCCCACCAATACAATTCTCTCAAGTCTTGATACATCTTGTTAGAACCTGGGTGAATAGATATAGAAGAATGATGAGCCTCCTCTAAATTTTCCTCCTTAAGCCACCAACATTTGGAACACACAGTCGAGCCTTCAATCTCAGCACACCATCAGAATCAACTGAAAAGTCTGAAATTTACCATTTTGAACATTATTTACCATATTCACCAAGTATGGGTCTTTGACTTTGAGCTTCCTTGATATCATCAACTATGGGTTGAACGAATTTGTACGTGGGCTAAAAATAACCTCGAATGACCAAGTTCCAATTGAATTCCACTTTCAACAACCTCTTGAAATTCTTTAACTATTGGCCTCTTTACTTCTGTTATATGAGCAAGACTGCCCATGGAACTTCCTACTCAAAGCATCTACAACAACATTTGCCTTCCCTGGATGGTATAAGATTGTGCAATCATAATCTTTCAAAGTTCATCCATCTTCTTTGTCTTAAATTTAAGTCTCGCTGTTGAAAGATATACTTAAGACTTTTATGATCGGTATAAATCTCACAAGTTTCACCATATAGATAGTGCCTCCAAATCTTAAGAGCAAAGATAACTGCAGCCATTTCCAAATCATGTGTGGGATAGTTCACTTCATGCCTTTGATCACACCCCTGTTGTTGTCCGACAACACCCCAACAAGTTGTTGCACAAACCTGTTGTAATCCCTGCAGACCAGCAGCAAACTCTTCCATTGGCTGGATTTCCGCGCCTCCTCCTAGGTACCTCAACATCAGCATTCAAACCACGTCCGCCAACACTAGCTCTACGCCTGTTTCGAGCACGAACTGAAACACGACCTCAGTTGACGAACGCCTTGAGCTGAAATGCTTTAATGTCTAGGCTTGGATATATGGGAATGTGTTGAGAGTAGATATGACTAAAAAATAAGTTATATAAGTGAAAAGATATTCTTCACCTTTCAAGTTAATTTTGTAGGGTTAAATTAAGTTCAATATATAAATTCTAAGATCTTAAGTGCATTTAACAATTTATTATGGTTATCAATAAATCTGTTTACATTGACAATCAATAAACTCACTATTTAGTCTAACTTATTACAAATTAAATTCGGAAATACACTTATCAAAGTGCAATGACGTGGCAAACAATAACTCTCAAAGCAAATCTTCCAATCTATCCAACTCATAGAAGTTGTTAGGTCATGTCATCGTCGTTGTGTCTATATTATCAGATGTTGAACACACTCTAAACACTTTTAATCCAAAGTGAGCTAAATATTAAACCTAGGAATTTAGATGTTATTTACTTATTGCTGCTTATGATATGAAATTATGCAGTCCAATCCTGTTTTAGAACGCATTTGGGAATGCAAAGACTGTTGGGAATAATAATTCAAGGTATTCATTTAATCTTTTATAATCTCTAATTGGTTTATATTATTAATTAAACTGTGTCCTAAGCTTAGCACTATAGTATATAAATATATTCAATCGCTTTTGGTTAGTTGTGGAGATTCAGTTTGATTTAATATCAGTCCTAAGTTTACATAGTTTATAAACACTGTTTTAGGTTGTCAATCACTCTTTTAAAAAATTTCAATTATAAAAAATGATTTTTTAGTTTACAAATGCAAAACTTTTAAGTAGTGAATTATTTTTTTAAAAAAGTTATTATCTACGAAAAAGTTGTTTTTGTTCTACCGTAAATGTAAATCATTAAAAATTAAAAACAATTTTTTTGAGACTACTAAAAACCAGTTTATCATTTGAAGCAAACGGTTCAAATTCCATTCAACGAATTAACTAGATATTTAAAATGTATTTGCTGCTTAGTTCCAATTTTAGTTATTAAAAAATAATTTCTCTCTTGTTGTAATGTATCTCTGGAAGATTTTTATTCAAATCTATAACATCCATAGAATCACTTCTTTATTCTTTTGTTATTTGTGATGAAAAGTCCCTTGAAGACTCTTTTTGCAACGTGTTATGGTGACCCGTGGTGATACTATTAATAAAATGTCTTCATCCAAATTCTGCAGCTCTCAGCAGAGAAGCAGTTGGGCATATTGTTTATTCAAGGCTTTTTGATTGGTAATTTATGTGAACTTTATTTAAAAAAAAATATTGTTTAATACATTGTTATAAAACATCATATTATTATGCATTGGCTTATGTAATCAATTTATGAAAATATCTGTTGAATTGGGATTGTGGACAAGATTAATAACTCAATTGGTCAAGATCCAACGTCAAAGTACTTAATTGGGAGTTACTAGATATTTATGGATTAAGAGTTTCAAGTCAAACAGATGATAATCACCATTTTTACTAGTTTTTATATGAAATTTCATGAATAATATTCATGAGAAGGTTTATGAGGTGGATTATATTTAGGGTTTGTTTATTTATAGTGGGATTGACACATTTTGATGAAGCCGTGGTTCCCAACATGTGTCAATGTTAACATTGATATTTTGATTATAATTTAATTAATGTTATTTTTTAAAATTAATTATAAGTGTAGAGTGTTTAAATTATTATATTTTACTTGTATTTATATGTTGGTGGCTGGAGTGAATTTTATGAATGAGAAAGATGAAAGTTAACCAGAATAATGCATTTCCAAAATGCTGAATAATATTATAACATTTTTCTGATGAACTTTGCAAAAATATCCCATCTATTTTTAAATTAACATTTTCAAGACTTTTATAATGTCTTCGCTAATGTCTTGGGATTTCTTTTTGTGCTACATTACTAACTTTATGGACTCTCGTATGTGACAATTTCCTCAATCCTTTTCAGCTTGAGCCAATGTTGCATAAAATTGACAAATAAGAAGTTACAGCGACATTTCAACCTGGTTGGTTCTTTTACTATATCCATCTTTGTAAGATATCATTATCTGGTAAAACAAGTTTCTATGGACTCATTACATTTCATATTTCAATATGCAGCATGTCTTCAAAATGGAGCAAGACGAATATACAAGGAAGAAATTGATTGGAGTTATATAGAGTTTGTTGATAATCAAGATGTTCTTGATCTTATTGAGGAAGGTGCAATTCACCTTCCATCCAATTTGTCATTTTAGGAAAAGTTCTACAGTTTACCATCTCATTTCATGTATTAAATGTGATTTTATCCATATCTCAATGCTTTCATCACTCATTAAAGATGATTGTTTTTCAATATTGTTGTTAAGATTCCTCCCTACATCTTGATTTAAAAAAAATGTTTATAAGTAGGATGCATCCCTCATTTTATAAGTCGGTTTTTTAGAGTAGGAGTTAGATCCAATCAAAATTTTAAGATGATATCAGAGTCTATCTAAAATCTGTTGCGACAACCTGCTATCAGACCACTCAGGTCATACTTCAGATGTACTAGCGTAAGGAGGTTGTATTAAAAATCCTATATTGAAGTGATATGTCCTGAAAAAAAATATTTATAAGTGAAAACGCTCCTCACCTTATAAGTCGGGTTATTGTTAGGGCCGAGTTAAGTCCAACCAAATTTTAAAGAATACTATTTATACATTACCATTCCATTACAGTGATCACTTCTTTCTTCGAACTACCATTCCAAATTACATCATTAGTTAAGCTGTTGTGAATAGTGATTATTTTCTTAATGCTTTAAGTACTTAGATTTTCTAACAAATAATGAATTGGTTCAATAATTGCTTAGCTTGTGCCTATGTATAGAGAACTTCATATATATGTTTGAACTCTATGCATATAAATTTTCTGGTTTTTTATATATGATATGTTATTTATATTTCCTTAAATCTATTCTAATTCAAGATGAGAACTCTTATTCTCTCTATTTAAATAAGTTTAGCGAAAAATAATCATATCAACATTTTATACCTTCTACATAGTTGTACTATTTGTTTTAAAATTGCATTGCATTTATACTCTAAGCTTTATATTGCAGAAAAATGATGCCTACAATGCAATTGCAATATTTCAAAATTCGCAACATACGGTTTGCAACCACAATTTAAGACCATGATTGTACTTGTTATTTTCTATCCATATTTCTAATTGAGTTTTGTTATAACTTCAGAAACCCGGGGTTTATTGCTCTTCTGATGAGGCCTGATATGTATTAAATGATCAATACGTGATATTATATATACATGGAATTGCTAGTCTCTTCATTTTGCATCAAGTAAAGTGACATCAACACGTGACTATATATACTTTGAGCAATAACATTCGTTTTTAATATGCCTGCTTATTTTTGTAGTATGCTTCCAAGATCACGCCGAAACATTTTTCGAAAAGCTTATATCAAACACTTAAGGACCAATAAGAGGTTCAGCAGCCAAAGTTTCACCGCATTTAAAATCGACGACCGATATTTAAACAAAATCATTATATTTTATTTCACACTATATCAGTGTTATCTTAAAAGTTGTGTTGTATTTAAGTACTTTGTAATCATTTATATATTATATTTTCAATTGTAGTTTATGTACTCATGTCATTTAAAAAAATGCAAATTGTTTTAATACTATATATAAAAGATCTGGTGTTTGAAAAAATAAGATATTTAAAATAAATGTCTTAATTTTCTAAAATGTCAATCTGATTAAACCAAACAAAATAAAAATGTTTTTCATCAGTTTGGTTCAAATTTTGTGAAAAAAATTGTAAAAGTTCAACTAGATTGGTGTTCAGTTTTTTTCCTCTCCTAAATAAAGAATCAAACTCATATGTTGCAATCGTAGCTCTATCTTTCACAAACTTGTGTAGTTTTTCAGTCTGCTATTATAACAGATTTGGTTCTTATAACAGATTTTGTGTCTGCTATTGCAAGATTGCATTAAAATTCATATTTTGTGTTTTAATTGGTTTGATATTGTTTACATTAGTTTCATACCAGGCTGAGAAAAACTTTCTGATATGGAATCTGAGAATCAAATTTTTCAGGCAGCAACTGCCTGTTGAGTTCATGGTCCAAAGAAATGTCAGGAAAAGTCAGCACCTCCTGTAATTCTGGTAAATAATAAAAAAACATTGATTATTTATATGAGAATTGTTACTCTTAATTAATATATGCACACTCCCACCAGTACATTTTAATGTATTTTTAAATAATGCTCAAATTAAATTATTAAATCGTTTAAGTCTGGTCCAAAGTAATTATATTCTTTAGTGTTTCTTCCATATATATGATTGAGGACAGTTTGGAAAATTTCAATTAAGACAAGTTATGGAGATTTATATTAATTACTTTTTACCATTTTTACTTAATTTCGACAGTCTCACAGTACTATCATCCTTTTTTACCTTATATTGGAGATTTATATTAAATTCTTTTTCTCCTTTTTGCTACTACACAACCTTTTGAGAAATGGTCATCAGGTAAAAAACTGTTTTTAGAATTGAAATCCCCGTTTCTTTCCTTGTAATTTATATCATTTTTGTATTTACTATCAAGAGATAAAAAATGTTTCTTGCATATCCTTTGCCATGGTACCAGGGATTTCTACAACAACAAAAACACTTGTTTCAGAATGTGTGAGGAGATCTCACCAGGAGAGAGATCAAGTATTCTCTAGCAAAACAATTGTTGATTTTAAATAAGTTGGTATATATTTTTGTTCCTTCTAAATATACTATTTTTTGTTTACAGTCCTTGCAAAATTGCAAATATACAATTTTTTTTCTATTGGTCCTTGCTATTTTATTTTATTTCCAGTAAATACATTGTTTATATTGGAATTGGTTCATGTAGTATGTGTGTAATATTAATTTTAGTTCCTATGTAGTTCATACTGGATAGACTAAAATCAAATGTTCTATATATTACATAATAATTTCCAACATAAGCAAATATGTCCAGGACTAAAATACAACAAGGTCCAAAAGAAAAAAAAAAGTGTACATTTGCAAGGACTAAAAAAAAA
>PGTU02012221.1:0-12140 GCA_002896215.2 Cicer echinospermum | reverse complement strand
TTTGTGGTTGCCTATGTGGCTTGTGATTTATGTGATTATCTAATTGGGTGGTTATGTACTTGAGCAGTCATTATCATTTCATAGCATATCATTGCATCTTTGTGGACGCCTGTGTGCTGTTAATTCCCCATTGGTAAAGGGTGACTTTTGTGTGACGCTGTGTGGCTGGTTATATCGGCATCATATAGTTTAGGAGCATGCATACTTGCATACATTTAATGTTATTTTATTTTGATCTAATTATTTGCTATACGATTGCTAACTTGATTATTTAGATACATTCTATGACTTTTGATACATCTTTAAGAACTATTAAAGATCCATTTTTTATTTAAATTTTATATTACGAAAAGATTTATATTCATATTTTATGGTTGTTAATTATTATTGGTTTAATTTGTTGTGGATGACTGACCCCTTACACCAACATTTAGTACTAAATGATTTCAAAGAGTTGCATGAATGACGTTGATTGGTGCACGCACGTGGGAATTATATTTAATTTAAAAATATATTTGTATTACTAAATTTGTGCGGAAGCACATTGTATGTTATTTACTCTTATCATTAACTTTTAATAGAAATGCAGACGTGATATTTCATTAACTAGAAAAAAAATTGAATGTCATTAATTTCAGTCAACATTGTTTCTTTGAAATTTCACTTAAAGAGAATTTATTTATTTGGACATATAAATGAATATTGATCTAATAATTGGAATATTAATTTTGCAAATGAATAATAAATAATATTTTAGTAAATTACATACGTTCTTTTAAATGAGAAAAAAAATAATTAAGTAGTTGTTTCTAAAAGAAAATAAATATTTTTCAGTAATATTCGTTATAAAAATTTGGGGCGTTATACTTTTCATAATCTATTTTTGACGTTTAACCCTAAACTGTCGAGTTAGATCGATAGAAGGACAAATAGTCAAAAAAACAAAGGTTGTTGCTTGTGGAATTATATTCGTGTGTGAAAACGATGAAAACGTAAGGGGTGAGAGAGCGTTTGAATTAATGAGTATAATTATGTGAGAGGAACTGGAAAATTGTATTTCGCAACGATTCATCGGGGCTCGCTACGTACGGCAGTAGCCCTTTGAGTAATAAATTAATTAATATGCAAAATAGAAATTGTGAGATTAAAATATGGAATAGAAATATTATAAGTGTGTTGATTGGATTCGTTAAATGTGTGGTATTTAAATATTATTGTGATATTTGATTTAATTTCGTTAACTGTTGGGCATTGATATTATTGTGATATTTGATTTAATTTCGTTAAAATGTGTGGCATTTGATATTATTGTGATAATTTGATTTATTATCGTTAATGTGTGTGGTTGGTTGTACGACCTCGAAATAATCGGAATGTATCAGTTCTTTAAGAAATTAAATCATTTCATACACACAGCGGAATTAAATTGCGGCATACAAGATTAGCAAGTTCAAAGTAGATTGATAGGAGATTAACCAAGATGCATGCAAGTCAAATTACCAGATTAAACAATATTACTTATTCACATAATATGTTTAACATGCATCTAATATTAATCACATATACAGATATTGCAAGATAGAAAATTAAAGGAGTTAAGGGTTAGAGAAGATTGCACCAAGAATTTATACTGGTTCAGTTGTCAACTGACACCTACATCACAGTCCTGATAATCCATCGGATTTCAGATTTCTCTTCTCCAATAGAAAGAATCAAATTACAGATTGTCCAGTTTCATCCCGAAACCTATCGTATCTTAATGATCTCTTTCCTATTTATCACCTCTGATCCTTGTAGATACTCAGCAATCTAACACAGAATCAAGTTTACGACTCTTCTTGTTGAGCACTCTCACCCAAGAAAGTAGCCACCAGTTTCTAGCTGGCTTTTCTCGCTTTCGTTCTTTTCAAAGTATTATTCACAAACTGAATAAAGGAAGAACAAAAAGAAGTCTTCCATCTTGGTCAATGTGACTTCTCACGATTCTGGATATTCAAAGATTGTTCATGAGAACCTTGTCTTTCAAGATCACTTTTCCAGCTCTCTTATTGATTGTTGATAATCTCTTTGGCTGTGATCTGAAAAGCAATCTCAGTGTGTTAACCAAGTGTTATTGAGAGGTTCTTTTGTATATCAAAGAATATTCAAAGTGTTTATCAGATTGTTATTGAAAGAAGATTGAAGACAGTTTATATAGTTTCTGAAAAACATCTTAATCAATCGATTCACCAATCGATTTCTTAAAGTAATAAAACCGGTCTAAATCGATTTGCCAATCGATTTCGTGTGTCTTGTTTTTCTTGAATCTTGAAACTATATAAGCCAATCGATTTACCAATCGATTCTTTAAAACAACATTTTTCAGTGATTATGTTAAGACTGATATGCATCGATTCGTAATCGATTGCAGATGTTATGTTCAAATTAAAACACATACCAATCGATTTCGTATCGATTTATTAAGTCTTCATAATCGATTAACAAATACTCAGAATCGATTTGGCACAAGCTCAGAGTTCACTGAGATTTCAAAAGTTCTTCAATCGATTTGCCATCGATTGTGTTTAAGTCAGTGACTCAGCTATTTGATGTTAATCGACGTGCCAATCGATTTGTATGTATTTGCCTGAAAGTTCTTACCTGGAGCTTAGTTCAATCGATTTCCCAATCGATTGCAACCAAAATTACTTGATTGAAATTTTACACAATAGATTGTCCAATCGATTGTGTTTGTCACAGGGAAAGTTATTTGCAAATGATATTTAGGCAATCGATTTGCCAATCGATTACCCTCAAAACTGGGGTGTCACTATGACTTGTACAATCGATTTCCCAATCGATTTATTTCAATCAGGTTTACTTTGTGAATGTATAATCGATTTGTCAATCGATTAGCCTGTAAAACAGGGTGCTACTGACTTGTGCATTTTTCATTTCTAATTTAGTCAGTCAATTTCCAATCGATTATACCAACACAAACAGTTGTGTTTCCTTACACCCTTGTTATGAAATCGATTTCCCAATCGATTTACTTCAGTCAAAAATCAACTTTTGTTGATTTCTTGTGTTCCAAGCAATATGTTTCAAGTGTGTAGGATTGGATTGTTGTTCCTGAAATCTTGCTCAATTCAAATATTAGATTATCATGTGGTGTATGAACATTGTATGTTTGTTTAATTATGTCAAAATTAGGATTCAAAGGACTAAAGTCAACAATCTCCCCTTTTTGGCATAATTTGACAATTCATTACAATTTTAACTTGAGCATTTCAAACACAAGCATAAGAGTATTATTAACTACATTATTTAAGTATCAGAGCAAAAACATCAGATTGTAAAACAATTGTAAAACAATGCAACTATCAAGTTATAAATTTTTCTCCCCCTTTGTCAGTTAAAGGCAAAAAGGCATAAAACAATTACTCCCCTATGTTAAAGAAACATAAGCATTGGGGTTGAAATCATATAACATAGTGTATCAGAGCAATGAAATTCATGTGTATCAAGTCAATCAATCATAGCAGTTAATGAGCAACTTTGATGATAAGCTAAATGAAATAAAAGTTAAAAAATTCATTATACATCACATGATTACAACAGGTCAGAGCAAAACAGTAACAGATCCTAAGGGTCCTAATCACCTAGTCTAGGCTGGTCCTCACTATCATCTATGGGAGAGGTTGAGACCGCTGTATTAAACCTCAGCAGGTTTCTCCTCACGTGAGTCTCAGGGTTATCTAGGGGATCCGGGTTAGGTTCTTCTGCTGCTTGACGACCAATATCCGCGATGTCCCTTCAAACGACAGTTTGATGCCTAAGTGTGCTTGAATTGCATCCACATACTGAACAACTGAGTTCAAGGATGCTTGCAGAGTCCTTAACTGCTTCCCAACCTGGACTGTGATGCTAGCACTTTGGCATTGTGTTCCATTTGAGCTTCAATGAATTCCATTATTTTGCACAAAATCAGGAGTAGCTGTCAGTGACAGGTTGAGGTTGAGGTTGTGGCTGAGGCCTGTGCTGGTTCAACAGCAGCTTGAGGTCTTGTCCATATTCCGTGTAGCCTTTTCAATTTGCATTTGATTCACAATTGATTCTCCAAACACCAGAGTGGTTTTAGCAGATTCCTCATTACCAATGGAACCTTGAAATGTTGAGAATTTTTGTGATCAGCTGTGTAAAGGTCATTAGCTTGCTTTGAGATGCTTCCAACATGTGCCTTAGCACAATCCAACTCCAACTCATCCTTAGCTCTTTAGATAAGCCCCTAACAGTATTATGTCCAACTTCTGGACTACTGCATGGTTTCCTGATCTTGGTACCAGCATACGAGTAAGAGTATACATCAGCATCCTATGTTGAACCTTCATTTGACCAATGGGCAATGAAATAGATTCAACGAACCCATCGATTCATACAGGTCTTTTACTGCTGTATGCCTCATCAAGAGTCTCTTCCCAACGCTCATCAGCAGTGTCAGCTTCCGAGTTGCCATCGATAGATTTGCCATAAAAAGGCAATCCTGACAAAGTAGAGAAACTCATCAAAGGACATTGCAATCCTTTTTCCTTTAACTAAAGCAGTAAACCCTTCTTCAGTCAACTTGAAAGTAGAATAAAATTCCCTGATCAACCTTGGGTAGCTATCAAAGTGTAGAAGAAAGAAGAACTCTCCAATATCCATGAAATCTGAGTGATTCTGAAACGTGAATTTCAACAACATCAAAGTAGCAAAATCCATGGTTCTTGCCTCATGAATTTTCCTCTTTGCAAAGTCTGTTGATAGAGATGGTTGGCCTCCTTTTCCTTTGGTGCTGAGACCTTCTTGGGAGGTGTGAAGAATTAGGTTTCTTCTTCCTCTTTTGAGATATTTCTTCATGGCATCAGCCATGAGCTTCTCTGTTGGGGGTTTCTTACGTTTCTTCCGCTTCTCTGGATTGGTGCAGGAGCCTTGCCTTTATCTTTGGCAAGAATTTTGTGAGTGGGTATAGGTACTCTCTTAGTCAACAGTGGGTGGGGGTGAAGGTGTTCACTGTAGAAGAAGATGAGGGTGATGGAGTACGAGCTTGGGTCTGTTTTACACGTGGCATATCAATAATTCTGATGTAGATTCATGTAGGTAGAATGTGGAATGAAGATACTAACAGATCAGAGACAGAAGAATGAAGCAGACAAAGAGAAATCAGTGAAAATCTGGAACAATACAATGCAGAAACGATTTAGAACTGTTCCTATTTATAACTCTTAACCTTGTAAATCGATTTCCCAATCGATTAGGTACGTTGCTGGAATTCCTCAATCGATTCCAGTAATGATGATGCTCAACGGCTAGAAAAATAGGAGTAACGGTCATATTCAAATCAATGTTCAAATCGAGTTCCAGTTTTACTTAATCGATGTCCAAATCGTATTTCTAAGGTTGAACATTGAACTAATTCGATTTCCAAATCGACGCTCGTAGAAGGTTTTAAAAAATTTCTGACTTTGAATCCTGGGCTAAAGTAAACGATTCCCAAATCAATTTTTATACAACATTTACATGCCTGGTATCGATTTCCAAATCGATTTAAACTGGAAAACATTACTAGAATAAAAAATCAAAAATACAGAATCAAACAAAAATTATACTTCACTAGGATCAATGATTCCTAGTTTCATCCTTATATGCAAAAAACTTTCTCTTGGCAAAGCTTTGTTGAAGATATCAGCTAACTGTTCCGTAGTGTCACATACTCAAGTTTGAATAACTCCATTCTGAAAGTGGTCTCTTAGAAGTGATGCCTTACCTCAATGTGTTTAGTCCTGGAGTGCATTACTGGATTCTTGGTTATACTGATTTGCCTTGTATATCACATAATCGGTACTGTTCCCAAATCGACACCGAAGTCCAATAAATGATGTTTCATCCATAGAATTTGAGCACAACAGCTCCAGCTGCTATATATTCAGCTTCAGCAGTAGAATCATGCAATGCTTGTTTGCTTCTTACTAAACCAAGACAACTAGAGAATTTCCAAGCAGATGAAAGTTCCTGAGGTACTCTTCCTGTCGAGTTTACAACCGGCAAAGTCTGAATCTGAATAACAATCAATGTACATGTTGATCCTTTTGGATACCACAATCCAAGACTTTTAGTTCTTACCAATATCTGAAATTCTCTAACTGCAGCTGAAGTGAGATTCCTTCGGATTGATGATACCTGCACACATACAAACACTGAACATGATGTCTGGTCGACTTGCTGTAAGGTAGAGCAGGGATCCAATCATACCACGAAATCTAGTGACATCTACAGATTTAACCTTTCTCATCTCGGTCTAAGAAATTTGCCTTGACTCATGGGTGTATCAATGGACTTAAGATTTTCAAAGTTAAATTTCTTTATCAAATCAGAACAGTATTAGATTGACTAATGAAAATGCCTTGCTTGCTTTGGTTAATTTGAAATCCCGAGAAAATATACAGTTCACCCATCATTGACATTTTCAAATTACCGTTTCATCAAATTTCAAATTCTTTGGACGAGTTTATTATTTTGTAGATCCAAATATTATGTCATCAACAACATATACTTGGATGGAGCAAGATATCATTTTCAGTAGTTTTTTGTGAAAGGGTCTTGTCAACATTTCCTCTTGAAAAGTTTTGTTGAATTAGGAAATTGCTGAGCTCTCATACCAAGCTCTTGAGCTTGTTTTAACCATAGAGGGCTTTGAGAGTTTATGACACATGATAGGAAAATCAGGATTTTCAAACCAGGTGTTGGCTAAACAAGACTTCCTCTTGAAGGTCACCATTGAGAAAGGCACTTTCAATCCATTTGATAAAAGATTAAGTCCATTATATACAAGCATAAGCCAATTAAAATTCTTATGGCTTCTAGTCTAGCTACTGGGGCATAGGTTTCATCAAAATCTATTCCTCCTCTTGACTATAACCCTTTGCTACCATCTGCGCTTTGTTCCTTGTTAATCCACACATTCTCATCAAACTGTTTCTGAACACCTATCTGGTTCCTATGACATGCTTACCTCTGGCCTAGGTACTAAACTCCACACCTTGTTTCTCTCAAACTGGTTTAACTCTCTTGCATAGCAAGTATACCATCACTATCTACAGGGCTTCCTAATGTTTTTAAGTTAATCTGAGATACAAGCTGTAAAGTTACAAAACTGACTAAGGCTTCTCCTAGTTGCAACACCTTTAGAGATATGCTATAATTGTTGTCTAAAGGTGGTTTCTGTTGAACTTCCATTCCTTAGGCAACTCACAGTTTCTATAGGTTCTCCAAGGTCTGATCTAGTTGGAGGGTCAGCTATAGGTTGTTCTAGTGGTTTAGATTTACAACTTCATCCAGAATTTCATCAACCTTAGAAGGAGTTTTGTTCAAGTTTTCTGTAAAAGATTCATCAAACTTTACATGAACTGACTCTTCTATGGTCTTTGTTCTTTTGTTGTAGATTCTATAGGCTTACTAGTTTGGGAATATCCTAAAAAGATATCTTCATCTGCTTAGGGTCAAACTTTCCTAGGTGTTCTTTGCCATTGTTCAACACAAAGCACTTACAACCAAGAGATTCTAAAGTAGGAAGGTTTGGTTTTCTACCCTTGTAAAGCTCATAGGGTGTTTTCCTAAAGCAGGGGCTAATGAGAACTCTATTCACAACATGAGTGGTTGTACTAATTGCATCTGCCCAAAAGTACTTAGGTAGGTTGGAGTCCTTAAGCATGGTCCTAGCTAACTCTTCTAGGGATCTATTTTCCTCTCCACTACCCATTCTGCTGTGGTGTCCTAGGGCAGAATATCATGTGGTTGATTCCATGTAATTCACAATAATTTTGAAAATGATCATTTTGGAATTCACCTCCATGATCACTTTTTATTGAAACAATTTTCAGATCATTCTCATTTTTGAACTAAAGCAGCAAACTTTTTTAAAAAACTGAGAATGTATCACTTTTATGAGCTAAAAAGTAAGTCCATGTGAATCTAGAATAATCATCAACCAGCACATATCCATACAGGTTTCCACCTAAACTCTTAACTTGGGCAGGTCCAAAAAGGTCCATGTGAACTAGTTGTAAACTCTATTTGTTCTAACCAAGTCTATAGAGGGAAATGGAGTCTTAACCAGTTTACTCTTCTCACATGCATCACACAGTCTATCTTAGAGAACTTCCTATTTGGTAGACCTAAGACTAACTGTTTGCTGACAAAGTTTATTCAATGATTTTATGTGTATGTGAGCAATTCTTTTATGCCAAAGCCATGTTTCATCTGAGTTGGATAACAAGCAGCATATTGCACTTGGTACAGAATTGAAATCCAACATGTAAATGTTGTTAATTCTGTCCCAACTAGATTTATGTGTTTGTCATCTTTATTGCTCAATAATGCAAGATTGTGATGAAAACTTACTTGAAAACCTTTGTCACATAGCTGGCTTATACTCAGTAAGTTGTGTTTAATCCTTCAACATATAACACATGATTTGATTACTGCAGTTGTTCATTGCCTACGTCACCATTCCAATGATCTTTCCTCTGTTATTATCACCATATTTGACAAAGCCTCCTTCCTTTAATGTCAGGGACAGGAATTGGATTTGTCACCAGTCATGGTGCTTTGAGCATTCGCTATCTAGATACCATGAATGTTCGTGATGTCAAGCACACCTCATTTTATGATTTCTGAATCTGTATTTGCCATGAGACACAAATTGACTTCTTCTTCATCCGAAGAGGCAGAGGATCATCGTTATCATTCCATGCAATATAAGCTTTTCTGGTTTGGTGACTGGTTCCTTGCCTTTTGGTTTTGTAGCTCTAATCTTGTTCTGCAATTTGTAGCATTCTGACTTTATGTGACCAGTTTTACCACATTCATAGCATGTAATGGTCTTGTTGTCAGTAGTCTTGGAGCTAGATGGCTTTCTGAATTTGTTGTCTTTCTTCTTCAGAAACTTCTTAAATTTCTTGACAAGCAACCGATTTCCAGCTCTTCAGATTCACTACTGGATTGATTGAGCAGCTATCTGATTCAGTTTTCGATTGCGGGCTTGAACCTCAAAGATAATCCTTTCTTTTTCCGGTTTTCCATTTCTGATTCGTCAGTCGATGCCAGTTCCATTTCATGTTCCCTTAGTTTTTTCCAAACAATGTTGCAGTTGTCATCTTTTGCTAGGATCTTTAGATCTCTGCTATGGCTGTTATTTTAGCTGCCACTTCTCTGGTTAGACACTCATAATTTTTCAATTGCTGCTGTTCGTTGTCCACCTTGTTTCCCAATGCGGAAGATTGTTCACAATGTGTGTGAATTCTGGTTTGCAGATCGCTGATGGATTCGTCTTTTCATGCTGAATAATTCGTTCTCGTGCATAAAGTGTATTTACGCGAGCTCTTTTCACATCTGTGGTTCCTTCGTGTTTCTTGAAGAATGTCCCACATTTCTTTTGCTGACTTGCAGTTTGATACCTAAGAGAATTCTTCTGCAAAAGAGCAGCTGTTATAATGTTCTTAGCCTTAGCATTATAATATACCTTCTTTTGTCATCGTCAGAACAGATCGGCTCTAGGCTTGAGAATCATTGATCTTTGTTCTTGCAATCTCGGGAATATAGAGGACCGTTTCAACAGCGTCAAAGATGTCTATGCACGGCTTCCAGGAAGATTAGCATCCTGTGCTTCCAGTACTATAAGCTGTTCCATGAATGCTGGAGGTCTTGCTAACGTGCGCCATCTCCCAGAAAATTCGTGAGGCATAGTCTTTTATGAGTGTTACCCTCGAAAGGTTAGGCTCTGATACAATTGTTGGTTGGTACGACCTCAAATAATCGGAATGTATCAGTTCTTTAAGAAATTAAATCAATTTCATACACACAGCGGAATTAAATTGCGGCATACGCAAGATTAGCAAGTTCAAGTAGATTGATAGGAGATAAACCAAGATGCATGCAAGTTCAAAATTACCAGATAAACAATATTACTATCACATAATATGTTTAACATGCATCTAATATTAATCACATATAAGATATTGCAAGATAGAAAATTAAAGGAGTTAAGGGTTAGAGAAGATTGCACCAAGAATTTATACTGGTTCAGTTGTCAACTTGACAACCTACATCCAGTCTGATAATCCATCGGATTTCAGATTTTCTTCTCCAATAGAAGATCAATTACAGATTGTCCAGTTTCATCCCCGAAACCTATCTATCTTAATGATCTCTTTCCTATTTATCACCTCTGATCCTTGTAGATACTTCAGCATTCTAACACAGAATCAAAGTAGACTCTTTTCTTGTTGAGCACTCTCACCCAGAAAGTAGCCACCAGTTTCTAGCTGCTTTTCTCTCCTTAGTTTCTTTTCAAAGTATTATTACAAACTGAATAAGGAAGAACAAAAGAAGTCTTCCATCTTGGTCAATGTGACTTCTCACGATTCTGGATATTCAAGATTGTTCATGAGAACCTTGTCTTTCAAGATCACTTTTCCAGCTCTCTTATTGATTGTTATAATCTCTTTGGCTGTGATCTGAAAAGCAATCTCAGTGTGTTAACACAGTGTTATTGAGAGTTCTTTTGTATATCAAGAATATTCAAAGTGTTATCAGATTGTTATTGAAAGAATGATTGAGACAGTTTTATATAGTTCTGAAAAACATCTTAATCAATCGATTTGCCAATCGATTTCTTAAAGTAATAAAACCGGTCTAATCGATTTGCCAATCGATTAGCGTGTGTCTTGTTTTTTACTTGAATCTTGAAACTATATAAGCCAATCGATTTAACCAATCGATTCTTTAAAACAACATTTTTCAGTGATTAATGTTTTAAGACTTATATGCATCGATTTGTAATCGATTGCAGATGTCTTATGTTCAAAGTAAAACACATACCAATCGATTCGTAATCGATATTTAGTCTTCATAACGATTAACAAATACTCAGAATCGATTTGGCCACAAGCTTCAGAGTTCACGAGATTCAAAGTTCTTCAATCGATTGGCCAATCGATTGTGTTTTAAGTCAGTGACTCAGCTATTTTGATGTTAATCGACGTGCCTAATACGATTTGTAATGTATTTGTCTGAAAAGTTCTTACCTGGAGCTTAGTTCAATCGATTTCCCAATCGATTGCAACCAAACTTAACTTGATTGAAATTTTACACAATAGATTGTCCAATCGATTGTGTTTGTCACAGGGAAAGTTATTTTGCAAATGATATTTAAGCAATCGATTTGCCAATCGATTATCCTCAAACTGGGTGTCACTGTGACTTGTACAATCGATTTTCCAATCGATTTATTTCAATCAGGTTTACTTTGTGAAATGTATAATCGATTTGTCAATCGATAGCCTGTAAAACAGGGTGCTACTGAGACTTGTGCAGTTTTTCATTTCTAATTTAGTCAGTCGATTGCCCAATCCGATTATACCAACACAAACAGTTTGTGTTCCTTACACCCCTTGTTAATGAATCGATTTCCCAATCGATTTACATTCAGTCAAAAATCAACTTTTGTTGATTTCTTGTGTTCCAAGCAATATGTTCCAAGTGTGTAGGATTGGATTGTTGTTCCTGAAATCTTGCTCCAATTCAAATATTAGATTTATCATGTGGTGTATGAACATTGTATGTTGTTAATTATGTCAAAATTAGGATTCAAAGGATTAAAGTCCAACAATCTCCCCCTTTTTGGCATAATTGACAATTCATACAATTTTAACTTGAGCATTTCAAAACAACAAGCATAAGAGTATTATTACATTATTAAGTATCAGAGCAAAAAACATCAGATTGTAAAAACAATGCAACTATCAAGTTATAATTTTTTATAATTTTTCTCCCCCTTTGTCAGTTAAGACAAAAAGGCAGAAAACAATTCCTCCCCTTATGTTAAAGAACATAAGCATTGGGTTTGAAATCTTATAACATAGTGTATCAGAGCAATGAAATTCATGTGTATCAACTCAAAAACAATCATAGCAGTTAATGAGCATATCAGATGATTAAGCTAAATGAAATAAAAGTTTTAAATTCATTAAAGATAAACTGATTTTAACAAGTCAGAGCAAAACATCACAGATCCTAAGGCTCCTAATCTCCTAGTCTAGGCTGGTCCTCACTATCATCTATGG
>PGTU02012218.1:0-11288 GCA_002896215.2 Cicer echinospermum | reverse complement strand
TTACTTATTTATTCATTACTGATTTATTTATTTATCTATTTATTTATTCATTTACTTATTTATTTAATTGTTTACTTATTTTATTATTTATTTACTCATCTACTTATTTACTTATTTATTATTTATTTTATTATTTAATTATCTATTTATTTATTTATTCATTATTTATTTTATTATCTATTTATTCGTTTACTTATTTATTTATTATTCAATTATTTATTCAGTTACTTATTTAATTATTTATTTATTATATATTCATTTAATTATTTACTTATTAACGTATTTACTTATTTATTTCTTTATTTACTTATCCAATTATTATTTCTTTATTCATTACTTACTTATTTATTTTATTATTTATTCATTCTTTATTCTTTATTTATTCGTTATTAATTTATTATGTTATTATTAATTATTATTAATTCATTTATGTATAGTAAGTAATTCATTTGTATTTTGTGGTTGTGTGGTTATAATTTCCTCGCGGACTATTAGAGACGACGACCGATAAAGAAACGACTCGTTAGCAGATCAGACTCATTGGACGGAATCTTCAGCCGAGGTAAGGGGTGAGATGAGGTTCGATCTTATGAGTATAAAATAACGTGAGATGAACGGGAATGCTGAATTCCCAAATGTTCATTCGGGGCTTACTACGTACAGTTGAGCCCTATTGAGTAATAATAATTAATTAATAAGATGTGGATGGTAATAGTGAGGACTAAATATAATTAGCAACTTGTAGAATTGTCGTGAATTTATTTATATTAAGATTGCATGTTGTCTGATTTTATGAAATCTTCTGTTGATTGTTAATGTATGAATGATTTGAACTTGAATGTTTTGTTACTTGATTGAATTTATGATATTACTAGAATGTATCACCGATTGAATTCCTTATTATGTGATTGATGAAATTGGATTGTGTATTTTGAGTAGTGTAAACCAAATATTGTGATTTTATTATGATTGACTGATAAAGATATATGATGATGAATATCGTGAAGTCAAACTGAAACTTAGTGAGTAGCGATGATCGAGTAAGTCTGAGATATGTGTTGTAGATTTGGAGTTAGGATTGTTTTGTCATCATATAAGGAGGGTCTGACAAACCTAGTGATTCGAGGAAGTACAACTGAATGAGCCTGATCGTGGAGGGCTACAGTCAAACTGTAAGGTAAGACTGATAGATCTTGGGGGTACACCTAGTGGGGAATTCCTAAGTGGATTAGTGGGTTATTCCCTAAGGCCGGGAACTACCGTGCAACACAAGAGTACCCCGACTGTCGCGTATATGTGTCTCGGGTTGAGTTGAGGGGATCTATGAGGACTTGGCCATTCCTGAATTGTCCGTCCACTCTTGTAGTGGCATAGTATCAGGCCTCCTAACCAAGTACTTCAGAGTAGAATGGTACCAAATGATGAAGTATAGAGTATAGGACATGCATAGCATTTCGTTATTTTGATTGTCTTATTACGAATGAATTTGATAAGTCGTTGATATTATACACTTGACTATTTTGAGATTGTGATAATTTGATTGTTTGCATGTTCTCCTCGTGTATTTTATACTGTTACATAATTTCGATACTCACCCCTCGTTGTTTGTGTTTGGTGTTTGCGATGGACGCAGACGAGTTGTAAGTTGCAGGTGATGACTAGTACCATTGGAGAGGCGGAAGTCATCATGTCCTGAAGACTCTATTTATACGCATTGTATTGATGTTAATTTGAGTATTTTTATTTTGGGAATTTCCGCTCTGATAGTGACATCGGGTGGGGACTATAATTGCACTACATTTGAAACATAAGTATGTGTACTTCAAAAAGGATTATGTTGTTGATATTATGATTTCGATGTCATTATGTTGGTGAAAATTTTGGATTTTATGTGACATGTTTATGATTACGTGATACTCTTTATAAAAAAAAAATAAATTTATTTGGGGTTTAGGGTGTCACAATTTTCAAATAAGTCTCGAAAATGTATGTTGGCCAATTCCTTTAAATTTAGAACCGATAACTTGCTAAAATAATTTCAATTTAAAAATGAAGATCGTTTGTCAAATGTTGCTAAGAAATTTTATTATTAAAAATAGTTTTCCGCAGCCGGGATTTGAACCTGTAATTCATCATATTGAATTTGCCGGAGTGCTACTGCTGGTGTAGTGACATTTTGTGGTATATTATTTTTAGATAGTATATATTATTAATGTAGTTGGTTCTTTTGACATGAAGTTCAATTTTAATCAATTTTTGTGTGCATTTGAATTTAAATTTAATTTTTAAAATTAATTTAACATTACACTAAATGATTCATATTGGCTATTATTGATAAAAGAAAATTTCATTGATCTTTTTTTGAGGTCCTCTTGAAAGACACAAACTCTACATATAGTTTTCGAAATACATTAAACACTCAAGTTCACATTAAAACAATTGTATATAAGAATTTTTTTGTGATGACCTATTCTCTAATGCATTGATTTATATCCATTGACACTAAAAGAGGGCACAATTGTTTTTTGAATGTTAAAGGCCACATTTTTATGAGTGTGTTTTGTCAAAATTTCAAAAATATTGCATATAAAGTTAAGTCAAATCCAATCATTTATGATCTATATTTGGACTCGGTAATTTTCAAATAAGTCTCGAAAATGCATGTTGGCCAATTCCTTTAAATTTAGAACTGATAACTTGCTAAAATAATTTCAATTTAAAAATGAAGAGCGTCTATCAAATATTGCTAAGAAATTATATTATAAAAAATAGTTTCCACAGCTGGGATTTGAACACGGAATTCATCTCATTGAATTTGCCGGAGTGCTACTACAGGTGTAGTGATATTTTGTGGTATATTATATATTAGATAGTATATATTATTAATGTAGTTGGTTCATTTGACACGAAGTTCAATTTTAATCCTTTTTTTGTGTGCATTTGAATTTAAATTTAATTTTTAAAATTAATTTAACATAACACTAAACGATTGATATTGACTATTATTGATAAAAGAAAATTTCATTGATCTTTTTTTGAGGTCTTCTTGAAAGACACAAACTCTACATCTAGTTTTCGAAATACATTTACCACTCAAGTTCTCATTAAAACAATTGTATATAAGAATTTTTTTGTCATGGCCTATTCTCTAATGCATTGATTTATTTCTGTCGATACTAAAAGAGGGCACAATTGTTTTTTGAATGTTTAAGGCCACAATTTTATGAGTGTGTTTTGTCAAAAATACAAAAATATTGCATATAAAGTTAAGTCAAATCCAATCATTTATGATCTATATTTGGACTCGGTAATTTTCAAATAAGTCTCGAAAATGTACGTTTGCCAATTCCTTTAAATTTAGAACCGATAACTTGCTAAAATAATTTCAATTTAAAATGAAGAGCGTTTGTCAAATGTTGCTAAAAATTTTTATTATAAAAATAGTTTTCCGCAGCCGGGATTTGAACCTGAAATTCATCATATTGAATTTTCCGGAGTGCTACTGCGGGTGTAGTGTCATTTTGTGGTATATTATATATTAGATAGTATATATTATTAACGTAGTTGGTTCTATTGACATGAAGTTCAATTTTAAATCCTTTTTTTATGTGCATTTGAATTAAATTTAATTTTAAAAATTAATTTAACATAACACTAAATGATTGATATTGGTTATTAATGATAAAAGAAATTTTCATTGATCTTTTTTTGAGGTCTTCTTGAAAGATACAAACTCTACATCTAGTTTTCGAAATACATTTACCACTCAAGTTCTCATTAAAACAATTGTATATAAGAATTTTTTTGTCATGACCTATTCTCTAATGCATTGATTTATTTCCGTCGATACTAAAGAGGGCACAATTGTTTTTTGAATGTTTAAGGCCACAGTTTTATGAGTGTGTTTTGTAAAAATTACAAAAATATTGCATATAAAGTTAAGTCAAATCCAATCATTTATGATATATATTTGGACTCGGTAATTTTCAAATAAGTCTCGAAAATGTATGTTGGCCAATTCCTTTAAATTTAGAACCGATAACTTGCTAAAATAATTTCAATTTAAAAATGAAGAGCTTTTGTCAAATGTTGCTAAAAAATTTTATTATAAAAATAGTTTTCCGCAGCCGGGATTTGAACCCGGAATTCATCATATTGAATTTGCTGGAGTGCTACTGCGGGTGTAGTGACATTTTGTGGTATATTATATATTAGATAGTATATATTATTAATGTAGTTGGTTCTTTTGACATGAAGTTCAATTTTAATCCTTTTTTTTTGTGCATTTGAATTTAAATTTAATTTTTAAAATTAATTTAACATAACACTAAATGATAGATATTGGCTATTATTGATAAAAGAAATTTTCATTGATCTTTTTTTGAGGTCTTCTTGAAAGATACAAACTCTACATCTAGTTTTCGAAATACATTTACCACTCAAGTTCTCATTAAAACAATTGTATATAAGATTTTTTTGTCATACGTATTCTCTAATGCATTGATTTATTTCCGTCGATACTAAAAGAGGGCACAATTGTTTTTTGAATGTTTAAGGCCACAATTTTATGAGTGTGTTTTGTCAAAATTACAAAAATATTGCATATAAAGTTAAGTCAAATCCAATCATTTATGATATATATTTGGACTCGGTAATTTTCAAATAAGTCTCGAAAATGTATGTTGGCCAATTCCTTTAAATTTAGAACCGATAACTTGTAAAAAATTTTATTTTAAAAATGAATAGTCAAATGTTGCTTTCCGCAGCAGGGATTTGAACCCGGAATTCATCATATTGAATTTGCCGGAGTGCTACTGCGGGAGTAGGGACATTTTGTGGTATATAGTATATATTAGATATTATATACATTATTAATGTAGTTGGTTCTTTTGACTTGAAGTTCAATTTTAATCCTTTTTTTGTGTGCATTTGAATTTAAATTTTATTTTTAAAATTAATTTAATCATATACATTAAATGATTGATATTGCTACTAATTATAAAAGAAAATTTCATTGATCTTTTTTGTGGTCTTCTTGAAAGACACAAACTCTACATCTAGTTTTTGAATACATTTTAACACTCAAGTTCACATTAAAACGATTGTATATAATAATTTTTTGTCATGACCTACATCTCTAATGCATTGATTTATTTCCGTCGACACTAAAAAGAGGGAAAATTGTTTTTGAATGTTTAAGGCCACAGTTTTATGAGCGTGTTTTGTCAAAATTTCAAAAATATTGCATATAAAGTTAAGTCAAATCCAATCATTATGATCTATATTTGGACTCGGTAATTTTCAAATAAGTCTCGAAAATGTATGTTGGCCAATTCCTTTAAATTTAGAACCGATAACTAGCTAAAATAATTTCAATTTAAAAATGAAAATCGTTTGTCAATTGTAGCTAAGAAATTTTATTATGAAAAATAGTTTTCCGCAGCCGGAATTTGAACCCGGAATTCATCATATTGAATTTGCCGGAGTGCTACTGCGGGTGTAGGGACATTTTGTGGTATATAGTATACATTAGATATTATACATTATTAATCTAGTTGGTTCTTTTGACTTGAAGTTCAATTTTAATCCTTTTTTTGTGTGCATTTGAATTTAAATTTTATTTTTAAAATTAATTTAACATAACATTAAATGATTGATATTGGCTACTAATTATAAAAGAAAATTTTATTGATCTTTTTTTGAGGTCTTCTTGAAAGACACAAACTCTACATCTAGTTTTTGAAATACATTTAACACTCAAGTTCACATTAAAACGATTGTATATAATATTTTTTTTGTCATGACCTAATCTCTAATGCATTGATTTATTTCCGTCGACGCTAAAAAAGGGAACGAAATTGTTTTTTGAATGTTTAAGGCCACAGTTTTATGAGTGTGTTTTGTCAAAATTTCAAAAATATTGCATATAAAGTTAAGTCAATCCAATCATTTATGATCTATATTTGGACTCGGTAATTTTCAAATAAGTCTCGAAAATGTATGTTGACCAATTCCTTTAAATTTAGAACCAATAACTTGTTAAAATAATTTCAATTTTAAAATGAATAGCGTTTGTCAAATGTTGCTAAGAAATTTTATTATAAAAAATAGTTTTCCGCAGCCGGGATTTGTGCCTGGATTTCATCATTTTCAATTTGCCGGAGTGCTAGTGCAGGTGTAGTGACATTTTGTGGTATATTATATATAAGATAGTATATATTATTAATGTAGTTGGTTCTTTGGACATGAAGTTCAATTTTAATCCTTTTTTTTGTGTGCATTTGAATTTAAATATAATTTTTAAAATTAATTTAACATAACACTAAACAATTGATATTGGCTATTATTGATAAAAGAAAATTTCGTTGATCTTTTTTTGAGGTCTTCTTGAAATACACAAACTCTACATCTAGTTTTCGAAATACATTTACCACTCAAGTTCTCATTAAAACAATTGTATATAAGAATTTTTTTGTCATGATCTATTCCCAAATGCATTTATTTATTTTCGTCGACACTAAAAGAGGGCAAAATGGTTTTTTGAATGTTTAAGGCCACCGTTTTATGAGTGTGTTTTATCAAAATTTGAAAAATATTGCATATAAAGTTAAGTCAAATCCAATCATTAATGATCTATATTTGGACTCGGTGATTTTCAAATAATTCTCGAAAATGTATGTTGGCCAATTCCTTTAAATTTAGAACCGATAACTTGCTAAAATAATTTCAATTTAAAAATGAAGAGCGTTTGTCAAATGTTGCTAAGTACTTTTATTATAAAAAATAGTTTTCCGCAGCCGGGATTTGAACCTGAATTCTTCATATTGAATTTGCCGGAGTGCTACTGCTGGTGTAGTTACATTTTGTGGTATATTATTTTTTAGATAGTATATATTATTAATGTAGTTGGTTCTTTTGACATGAAGTTCAATTTTAATCAATTTTTTGTGTGCATTTGAATTTAAATTTAATTTTTAAAATTTATTTAACATTACACTAAATGATTGATATTGGCTATTAATGATAAAAGAAAATTTCATTGATTCTTTTTTTGAGGTCTTCTTGAAAGACACAAAACTCTACATCTAGTTTTCGAAATACATTTACCACTCAAGTTCTCATTAAAACAATTGTATATAAGAATTTTTTTGTCATGACCTATTGTCTAATGCATTGATTTATTTTGGTCGACACTAAAAGAGGGCACAATTGTTTTTGAATGTTTAAGGCCACTGTTTTATGAGTGTGTTTTGTCCAAATTTCAAAAATATTGCATATAAAGTTTAGTCAAATCCAATCATTTATGATCTATATTTGAACTCAGTAATTTTCAAATAAGTCTCGAAAATGTATGTTGGCCAATTCCTTTAAATTTAGAACCGATAACTTGCTAAAATAATTTCAATTTTAAAATGAAGAGTGTTTTGTCAAATGTTGCTAAGAAATTTATTATAAAAAATAGTTTTCCGCAGTCGGGATTTGTGCCCGGAATTCATCATTTTATATTTGCCGGAGTGCTAGTGCAGGTGTGGTGACATTTTGTGTTATATTTATATATTAGATAGTATATATTATTAATGTATTTGGTTCTTTTGACATGAAGTTCAATTTTAATCCTTTTTTTGTGTGCATTTAAATTTAAATTTAATTTTTAAAATAAATTTAATATAACACTAAATGATTGATATTGGTTATTTATGATAAAAGAAAATTTCATTGATCTTTTTTTGAGGTCTTCTTGAAACACACAAACTCTACATCTAGTTTTCGAAATACATTTACCACTCAAGTTCTCATTAAAACAATTGTATATAAGAACGTTTTTTGTCATGACCTCTTCTCTAATGCATTGATTTATTTCCGTCGATACTAAAAGAGGGCACAATTGTTTTTTGAATGTTTAAGGCCACAGTTTTATGAGTGTGTTTTGTCAAAATTTCAAAAATATTGCATATAAAGTGAAGTCAAATCCAATCATTTATGATCTATATTTGGACTCGGTAATTTTCAAAATAAGTCTCGAAAATGTATGTTTGCCAATTCCTTTAAATTTAGAACCGATAACTTGCTAAAATAATTTCAATTTAAAAATGAAGAGCGTTTGTCAAATGTTGCTAAAATTTTTTTTTTATAAAAATAGTTTTCCGCAGCCGGGATTTGAACCCGGAATTCATCATATTGAATTTTCCGGAGTGCTACTGCAGGTGTAGTGATATTTTGTGGTATATTATATATTAGATAGTGTATATTATTAATGTAGTTGGTTCTATTGACATGAAGTTCAATTTTAATCCTTTTTTTGTGTGCATTTGAATTTAAATTTAATTTTAAAAATTAATTTAGCATAACACTAAATGATTGATATTGGCTATTAATGATATAAAAGAAATTTCATTGATCTTTTTTTGAGGTCTTCTTGAAAGACACAAACTCTACATCTAGTTTTCGAAATACATTTACCACTCAAGTTCTCATTAAAACAATTGTATATAAGAATTTTTTTGTCATGACCTATTCTCTAATGCATTGATTTATTTCCGTCGATACTAAAAGAGGGCACAATTGTTTTTTGAATGTTTAAGGCCACATTTTTATGAGTGTATTTTGTCCAAATTTCAAAAATATTGCATATAAAGTTAAGTCAAATCCAATCATTTATGATCTATATTTGGACTCGGTAATTTTCAAATAAGTCTCGAAAATGTATGTTGGCAAATTCCTTTAAATTTAGAACCGATAACTTGCTAAAATAATTTCAATTTAAAAATGAAAATCGTTTGTCAAATGTTGCTAAGAAATTTTATTATGAAAAATAGTTTTCCGCAGCCGGGATTTGAACCCGGAATTCATCATATTGAATTTGCCGGAGCGCTACTGCGGGAGTAGGGACATTTTGTGGTATATAGTATATATTAGATATTATACATTATTAATGTAGTTGGTTCTTTTGACTTGAAGTTCAATTTTAATCCTTTTTTTGTGTGCATTTGAATTTAAATTTTATTTTTAAAATTAATTTAACATAACATTAAATGATTGATATTGGCTACTAATTATAAAAGAAAATTTCATTGATCTTTTTTGTGGTCTTCTTGAAAGACACAAACTCTACATCTAGTTTTTGAAATACATTTAACACTCAAGTTCACATTAAAACGATTGTATATAATAATTTTTTGTCATGACCTAATCTCTAATGCATTGATTTATTTCCGTCGACACTAAAAAAGGGAAAAATTGTTTTTTGAATGTTTAAGGCCACAGTTTTATGAGCGTGTTTTGTCAAAATTTCAAAAATATTGCATATAAAGTTAAGTCAAATCCAATCATTTATGATCTATATTTGGACTCGGTAATTTTCAAATAAGTCTCGAAAATGTATGTTGACCAATTCCTTTAAATTTAGAACCAATAACTTGTTAAAATAATTTCAATTTTAAAATGAATAGCGTTTGTCAAATGTTGCTAAGAAATTTTATTATAAAAAATAGTTTTCCGCAGCCGGGATTTGTGCCTGGATTTCATCATTTTCAATTTGCCGGAGTGCTAGTGCAGGTGTAGTGACATTTTGTGGTATATTATATATAAGATAGTATATATTATTAATGTAGTTGGTTTCTTTGGACATGAAGTTCAATTTTAATCCTTTTTTTTGTGTGCATTTGAATTTAAATATAATTTTTAAAATTAATTTAACATAACACTAAACAATTGATATTGGCTATTATTGATAAAAGAAAATTTCGTTGATCTTTTTTTTGAGGTCTTCTTGAAAATACACAAACTCTACATCTAGTTTTCGAAATACATTTACCACTCAAGTTCTCATTAAAACAATTGTATATAAGAATTTTTTTGTCATGATCTATTCCCAAATGCATTTATTTATTTTCGTCGACACTAAAAGAGGGCAAAATGGTTTTTTGAATGTTTAAGGCCACCGTTTTATGAGTGTTGTTTTATCAAAATTTGAAAAATATTGCATATAAAAGTTAAGTCCAAATCCAATCATTAATGATCTATATTTGGACTCGGTGATTTCAAATAATTCTCGAAAATGTATGTTGGCCAATTCCTTTAAATTTAGAACCGATAACTTGCTAAAATAATTTCAATTTAAAAATGAAGAGCGTTTGTCAATGTTTGCTAAGTACTTTTATTATAAAAAATAGTTTTCCGCAGCCGGGATTTGAACCTGAATTCTTCATATTGAATTTGCCGGAGTGCTACTGCTGGTGTAGTTTACATTTTGTGGTATATTTATTTTTAGATAGTAATATTATATTAATGTAGTTGGTTCTTTTGACATGAAGTTCAATTTTATCAATTTTTTGTGTGCATTTGAATTTAAATTTAATTTTTAAAATTAATTTTAAGCATTACACTAAATGATTGATATTGGCTATTAATGATAAAAGAAAATTTCATTGATTCTTTTTTTGAGGTCTTCTTGAAAGACAAAAACTCTACATCTAGTTTTCGAAATACATTTACCACTCAAGTGTTCTCATTAAAACAATTGTATATAAGAATTTTTTTGTCATGACCTATTGTCTAATGCATTGATTTATTTTGGTCGACACTAAAAGAGGGCACACAATTGTGTTTTTGAATGTTAAGGCCACTGTTTTATGAGTGTGTTTTTGTCCAAATTTCAAAAATATTGCATATAAAGTTTAGTCAAATCCATCATTTATGATCTATATTTGAACTCAGTAATTTTTCAAATAAGTCTCGAAAATGTATGTTGGCCAATTCCTTTAAATTTAGAACCGATAACTTGCTAAAATAATTTCAAATTTTAAAATGAAGAGTGTTTGTCAAATGTTGCTAAGAAAATTTATTATAAAAAATAGTTTTCGCGGCAGTCGGGATTTGTGCCCGGAATTCATCATTTTATATTTGCCGGAGTGCTAGTGCAGGTGTGGTGACATTTTGTGTTATATTATATATTAGATAGTATATATTATTAATGTATTTGGTTCTTTTGACATGAAGTTCAATTTTAATCCTTTTTTTGTGTGCATTTAAATTTAAATTTAATTTTTAAAATAAATTTAATATACACTAATGATTGATATTGGTTATTTATGATAAAAGAAAATTTCATTGATCTTTTTTTGAGGTCTTCTTGAAACAACAAACTCTACATCTAGTTTTTCGAAATACATTTACCACTCAAGTTCTCATTAAAACAATTGTATATAAGAACGTTTTTGTCATGACCTCTTCTCTAATGCATTGATTTATGTTCCGTCGATACTAAAAGAGGGCACAATTGTTTTTTG
>PGTU02012216.1:0-15055 GCA_002896215.2 Cicer echinospermum | reverse complement strand
AATAATGTTTAACAAATACTTAGAAGACTAATGAAACATAGACTTAATAGTTAAAAAGTTAAATAAGATCTAACAAATATTTAGAAGACGAGCGAAAAACCGACTTAACAGTTGAAAGATTAAATAAGATATAAGAAATACTTGTAAGACGAATGAAATATCAACTTAATAGTTAAAAGATTAAATAAATCATAAGTATTTTGAGGGACCAATTTAATAGTAAAAGGAATAAATAACACCTACCAAATTATTAGAAAACCAACAGAAGACTTAACAATTGAAATACTAACAAAAAAACTAACTTAACAATTAAAAGGTTAAATAAGACCTAACAAGTATTTGAAATACCAACGAATCAATTTAATAGTTTAAAAGATATATAAAACTTAACAAATACTAGAAAGACAAACAAAAGACTTATTTAATACTTAAAAGGTTAAATAATACTTAACAAATATATAGAAGACTAACGAAATACCAACTTAACAATTAAAAGAGTTAAATAATACTTAATAAATTATTGTAAAACTAACAAAAGAGTAACTTAATATATCAAATTTATTTGATTCAATTTTACTTACATTCAATACTAAAGTGAACATTTCAAAGACTAACAAAATATTGACTTAACGCATAATTTTATATATTTTTATGATGTTATAAATTAATTCATATTTATCCAATAAAATGAAAGAGTTATTTTTAATTTGATAGTTTGTTACACATTTCCTTTTTACTCAACATCTACATTTGTCTTACATTGTACATTTTTTTTTTTGGATTTTATTTTTCAATTATTAAAGTTTACGTTTTCTTTTAAATCACAATTATGACACATATAGTTTAAAGACCATATTACAATATAAACACACAAGTCCACTATACTAAAAATAAAAATAAAAATGAACATTCTAATAATAAAAAATAGATGTCTTTTTATATTTCAAAAAATACAAATTCTCCTTCTCACATCTCAACCATCCATTTAATTTATTATTAAATCAATCACTATAACCTCCCCTTAATTATGTCGATGAGCAAACTTTTACTTCTCCATGTTATATGCCACCATGTATCCATCGCTGTTGCCACAAAACATGATCAACAAGTACCGTGTGTGTCATATTAGCTTCCACTCAATTCAATACTATTACTCACATGAGATATATTATATACCGTATAATTTTATACTCCTCATATCTAATATATATATTAAAAAAAATAGACAAAGTACATATATAACATTAAATTTAAATTAATATAATTAATTATTATAAACGTTTATTATAATTAAGACATACGTTAAGATTATTATTTTTTGGACTTCTATATTTTCATATTATTCTTCTTCTTCTTTCTCAATAGTAAACTTCATATTTCAGAAAAAAAAATAGTATAAACCTCATAAATTTATATATAATATAATTATAAGAAAGAAAAAGAACCAACTTTTTTCACTTGTTCCAAAAGAAGCCGTTGCAGTTAAGTTGATAGTTGATGTTCATCATCTGAAATGGTTTCAGTAACAATTGGTTTCCATGTTTCACCCATTTCAACCATAACATCTCAAAGAAAACATCTTCATCGCTTTCAAGTCCATCAACAACCCCGTAACTTAGATGTATTATCTTCTGAATCTGATTCATTAAACATAGCTTCTTTAGTTGTTGACACAAACCAAAATGGTTCTACGATTAAGGAGCAAAACAAGGTTTTGCGTTCTAGTAGAGTTGTTGAAGAGAAGAAGAGTAATGAAGAACAAGTTGGTTTGGTACCTCTTTGGGATGATGGGTATGGAAATCGTACTGTGGAAGATTACTTCTCTGTGGCTAAAGATCTTTGCAAGAGTGATGGTGGGCCACCACGTTGGTTTTGCCCAAATGAATGTGTTGTTCCTTTGAATGATTCTCCCACTCTTATGTTTCTACCTGGTAATACAATAATCACTTTTTTTTCTCTCTATTATTTTCTCATCATTTTTTGATAAAAAATGTTATTTCAATGTTAATTTAGGACAACGAAATTTGATAAATTTTTCAATGGTTAATGTAGTTTACACATGTGGTGAATGAAATTTGATGAATATATTAAGATTGAATAATTTATAAACCATTGCCTGAATGTAATTAATGGCAAATTTGAATGTTGCTAACTAGACCTGAAGTTCAACTACATGTGTAGATTTTATGTTTTAGTAGATAATTAATAAATTGTGACACTTGATATATCTATTAATGTAATTTAAATTTTGTTAACCATATGTGTGAACTGCGTTGACAATTTATAATGTTGTTGAACTTTTGTTGTCCTAAGTTTGAGGTTGAAATAACATGTATGATTTTTGTTTTCAGTTGTTATGATAATGTTATTTATTATATTTATCTGTTGCAGGGATGGATGGAACTGGATTAGGTCTCTCTTTGCACCATCAAGCTCTTGCCAAGTATGTTATATTGTATTCTAATGTATTGTATTCTATTGTATGTATTTTGACTAACTAATGAACTTATCACCGTAAAATGGCATTTGTTTAGAATTAGTGCTTTTACATTAATTTTGTGTCTTTGATATTAGTCATTATCACAATTATTGCTGCAGAAAGGTTTTGTTGAATGTTTATGACAATAAGAGGCTCTCTTTACTCTAACGAAGTTGTAAGATCAAACAATTTGATATTGAAATTGACAAAATTTCAAAAATGATTTATGAAATTGAAAATTGTCGATCACATGCATTAATCTATTTAGAACAATTGACTAAATTGACAATCCAGAATGACTAATGTGATCAAAGGATTTCAATTTCAATGATCATTTTTTAATTTCATTAATCTAGAGACCAAATTATGCGACACTTATAATTTAAAGAACTATATTAAGGATTCACTTGTAAAAAAAAATAGTGATTCGCTCTTTCACTTTATTGTGTTTGATATATGTGTGTACTGATTCCAAGTTGACAAGTTTATTCTATGTAGTTTGTTGCAATAATATTTTTGCTTCCTCTTATCACCTTTACTTTTTTCACAACAGGTTTTTTGAAGTTCGTTGCTTCCATATTCCTGTTCATGACCGAACGCCATTTGAAGGTCTTTGCTTTTTAACGTATGCTTTTGTCAACTTTCTGAAGTTCATTATTGTTGCTGTTGATGCATTTAAATAAACATCGCTAGTAACTTCAAGTTGATAATTGTAAATTTAGCAGTTTGATTTTATTGAATCATATGGAGCTTCCCAATTGTGATGTGAATTGATATAATCAGAATTTGTTGTGTTTTGATTAGTTTATCTTGTGTCTAAAATAGGTTGCAATCAGAATATGGGAGCTTATAGGTTAAAATGATTTCCATAAAAAAATTAAGCAAATTTAAGCATGCAATTGATTGTGGAATGTTATAGATGTGAATGAATTTGAACTGAAAGCTTTTCTTTTTGTTTTTGGATTTATGAAGGGCTGGTGAAACTTGTTGAAGAAGCTGTTAAAATTGAGCATGCTCTATCCCCAAAGAAGCCAATTTATCTGGTAGGTGATTCCTTAGGTGGTTGCCTCGCACTTGCGGTTGCTGCTCGTAATCCAACCGTTGATCTAGTACTTATTTTAGTCAATCCTGGTGAGTCTATTAATGCTGTATTCTTTGTCAAAATTGTTCACATATTTTATTTGGTAATGTTTTGTCGATTATTAACTGTTAGTATGACAATATATACCTTTCAACCACAGCTACATCCTTTGGTAGATCTCAGTTACAACCTTTGTTACCTATCTTGGAGGCTTTACCTGATGAACTACATGTAACTGTTCCATTTCTTCTTAGTTTTGTCATGGGTAAATAATCTTATTCTCAAACCAAATTGGCCTCATTTTTCACTAATAGAGCTTCTATTTTTTTTTTCATTATAAATGCTCATTCATATGTATATTATATAATTTCATGTCATCAGGTGATCCAGTGAAGATGGCATCAGTCAATATCGGAAATAAGCTTCCTCCTACAAAGATAATTGAACAACTGTCATACAACCTTACTTCATTGCTGCCATGTCTTCCTGTAAGTAGCTTATGATATTATGTCTATTGTCTCCCCTGCTCCCTCCCTATTTTTTCATTGATTTTGTGTAGGGATATAATATAATATAATTTCTAATTGTTATTTAACAAGAATTACAAGCTTGTGGAATGAAATTACCTCCTAAACTTTGGTAACACACCCACACTTACAAAATTAATAAAGGTTTCTTTTTTACCTTGTTGGGTGACCCTTACAACTCCTTTGAATATCCCCTATTTTTTATTTTTAAGTAGTATACATCTTTTACCTCAATCATTTTCCTTTGCTCTACTTTCTAGACAAACACTTACAAGTTCATAAAATATAGCATTATGTTGAGCTGCAACTAAATTTTACTCTGTGATCTGTTGTCAGGAGCTGGCTAATATTATACCAAAAGACACTCTTCATTGGAAAGTTAAACTTCTCAAATCAGCTGCTGCATATACTAATTCGCGTCTGCATGCCGTCAAAGCTGAAGTACTTGTGCTAGCTAGGTTTTTACCTCTCTAGATTTGATGTCTCATACTAATATTGTGTGTATGTAGAGTAATATTAAGTACTTTGGCATATTTTGTGGACAATCGACAGAATTCTTTACAATAACCTATTAGAATTATATGCCTTGTAGATGAATAAATGTATACGTATTTTCACACAGCAATAATACACGAGGTTTTCACGTAAATTACTTGATTTTGGCTTCTCTAGATTATCTTTATAAAATGCCATAACCCAGATCAATAATATTATAGACTTTAGCATTTATCCTCTCCATTTTTGAGCATGAGTTTTTTATAACATGCATATATTACACTTACTTTAAGTTGCGTTTCTCAAATTGTGTGAGATGACAAATTTTTCATTCATGGCAAGGATAACATGCTCCCCAGTTAAATGAAGCCTCAAAGACTTGCTGGTACATTAAGAACTGCCAAAGTTCGTATCTTTAAGGACAACCGACACACCCTTCTTGGTACGTATGGATAAATACGTACCTTATCATTCACCAATAACCAATGTGGACTTTTTCAAATGAAATGGTACTTAGTATCATTTTTATTTTGATCAATTCATTCAAATTGAACTGACCATGTTAGCGTTAGTGAAGGGACTGGTCTCTTTAATGTGGTGAACAATAATAGTTCGAATTTCTGTTGAGAGAGCATTACATTTCGGTTACTCCTCAAACATGATTTTTTTTCCTGAAGGATTTAGAGGAAGTGTGTAATTCACCAAAAAAAATAATTGAAATTGTGTCCAATTATAAGAATTCTCATCTCTTATTATTAAATATGCTCTCAGTTGACAGCCCCCTTTCCAATGTGGGTTAATCAGAGTATTGTGATACACCACATCACATTAGGTAAGTTCTCTTGTAGTATGAGAAGTATACAATACTCAGTAAAAACTAACACATGCACTGCATTAACAATGCAGTTAAAGATAGTTAGTCATTAGATTGAAAACAAAATTAATCAAATTAAATCAGGAGCAATATTCATGTAGTCTATTTATGATATTTAACTTGACAAGAGATCTTTCCATAATTCAATTAATATTCAGTTTTAAGTTGATGACAGTTGAACTTGAAAACAACTAACAGGAATTTTATGACAGTAGTGTTTTATATAAAGGCAAATAGAGACTCTGATATGTTTATTAATTTATAAAGTTTGGCACTCATCCATCAAAACAACAGGCAAATAGAAAGACATCTGGATATGTTTATTAATTTTAAGTAAGCTATTTACTACGTACCACTAGTCGAACACTGCATTATGGGAGACTTAGTAGCCTTTTTTTATATACAGTTTTAACAATATAGTCACTAATTTACTAATTATGTTAAATCTTCCTGTGATAACCACTGTGCTTATTGATTAATTATGCTCTGCATGTTAGTGCAGGAAGATTCTATTGTCTGTGACAATCTCAAAGGGCTTGCATGTACCGTCGTTCGAGGAGGCGTGATTTGGCATGGACTTCCTTTCCCCCAGTACGACAGAATTCAGTATGCAATGATCAAGTAGTTGGTAATTTATCAAAATATTATTTTGCTTGCACAATTATATTTTATTAGAAATCTATGTTAAGTTCTTGTGGCATAGACGGATATTCATGAACTGATTGAATGTATTACAAAAAAAGAGCTATTTGAAGAGATACCAAGGCTAACAAAAGTAAAACAACTGTCTAAAGAAATGAATAAAAACAAATTATTCAACCAAACTTAGTGAAAACTCTAATAAAATCATAATGCGATAATCATACATACATTGCTAAACATGTACCAATGTGACGTGAATAACAGATTATTTCGTTCTGTTACTGGATCTGTGATGTTCTCTTACATTGGAGGATGGAACGATGTAAAAGGTGTCGTCTCGGTGTTCCAGATGAAGGTCCTTCTATTCGTTGTTATCACATGTTGGTGGGATTAGAACTTATCTCACTTATAGACAATTTTAAGTAGAAGGTATTGGCTCTTCGTGTGATAGCACATCCCGAACTGTTACAGGAAAATTGAGATTCTTCTTCTAGTTTTCTTTCTTGGTTTATTGTTAAGGGTATTTGTGGGCCGTTCAGCAAGCAATCTTTTTAAATTACTTTCAACCAAATTCTCATGTCTACTATATTCCGTTGGCGCAACCGAGCTCTTCATTTTAAAGGTGCATCAACTTTTCTTTGTTTCATCATATTTTTTATCCTCAGTTATTTGATATTTGCAGATTGTTGGTTATATTGTGATAATATTTCAATCTAACTTTTATTAGCTCTTTTTCTTTGGATAGACAAACGTTAGGAAGTAGTACTTATGTTAGTTTTCAGAGTTCGACCCTAGACCTTCTGCTTAAAACTCTTTGCGGTGTCTCTAGCTCACCAAATGAGCTACCTACTTAGGACCACTGAAGGAGCTCTGGATTAGTTTTAGTTTGCTTTGTACTGTTAAAGCTTCACTACAGCACAAAATCATATAAAACATTAAATTCATATCTTGTTTAGGGTTGTTCTTATTTTTTATGTTTTCTATGATTTATCCTACTAGTGAAACTTAGAGATCAACACTAACTTATATGATATGATTCTATACTGTGCTCCTACAATGCCAGGTGAAGAATACAAATTGATTTGCCTGATCATCCATAATTTGTGAGAATGCAGCACGATTTTGGCGCCACCATTGTGCCATTTGGAGTTGTCGTGAAGACGATATAGTGGAAGTAGGTTTTCTTTCTTACATTTTAACTTTTAACAAAATAATAATTTAGACTGGTTCATTCTAGTTGAGTCAAGTGATATATCATTTACTCACTCATTTTCTTTTTAGTTGTCGTTTTAAGTTTATTTACACATCAAAAACGATAAATTTTGTTACTTTAGTGAAATTATTTATTTTTTCAATAACACCTTTTACTATTTATGATCCACTCGACTATTTTGTCTGCAGTAATAGATAAGAGTAATATTGACAAAGTAATAGTTAATGTTACATTGAACTTTAAACAACAAGTAAATAGTAACTGATGAGTAATAAAAAAGATCACATATCATAGATGCACACCACCAAAATTCTTTTGGAATGCACATGTCTATATGAATAATCTTGTTATTATGGTTCAAAAATAAATATTAAGTTCAGTTAATAAAGAATCTAATCTAATGTATTATGTTAACATAATTTATGGTTTTCATATATAAATAACCATACATTGTTGTGGATAAGAACCAACATTGGCTAACTCTAGAATATTTTTTTTTGTACTTTTTCTGATTGAATTTTACAGATAGTTCTTGACTACAACGACTTAATGAAGATTCCGTTAGTCAACGATTACATCCAGAAGCATTAATCAAGACTCAGTAAGTTTAGGTAATTATTCTTCATCTCAATTATTTTTAATACAATAAAGTTTAGCTTATTTTTAATACAATAAAGTTTAGGCGAGTTGTCTCGCAGACTCACCAGGTTACGTACTTAGATATTACCTATCCACTCGCAAGGTTCTTGATTGTAGGATTCAAACTCAGTTCCTTGTGGGGATGGTCATTCCTTGAGATTTGGAGTGTTTGTATTGAGCTTGAATTGGTGCCTTATTTTTTTTATAAGTCATATTTTATTGATTATCAAATTCAAAATTCGATAGTCTTGAACATAAAAACTAAAGATTATAAGCATTGAAAAATTCATACAAAAACCAAAACCACAGTTGAATTATAGTAAAAATTAGTTATATATGTATCTGTCAACCCAAACATGTTATAGTAACATCCAACCTAGTTGACAATATCCCTTAACCTAAAAAAAGAGTCTCTTTAGTATATTCTAGTATATTTTATATATATCTAGCGAATGTATAGTTTTAAAATGAGAGGGTGAGAAGAGTAAATTTTGATCATACAATCATACACAACATATGATCACTTAAAAAAAAATCACATGAGTTGTTGTTTTAACTGCTTATGGTATCTAGTAGAATCCTTAACAATTAGACCAATATGCGTTGGCAATATACTTCTTCATCTTAATTATATATGTGATTTTAGTATCATTAAATCAAAGAATGAGTAAGAATAATTTTTGAACCTTTCAGAGACGAAGAAGAAGGGGAGGTGGCAAACACAAATTTATCATTTCCAGTGCTACTACCAAAAATACCTGGTCGATTTTACTATCTATTTTGGAAACCTATAAGAATGAAAGGAATGGAGAAATTTAGAAAAGACAAAGAAAATGCCAACAATTTGTACCTGAAGATTAAGTCTGAAGTGAACACAACATAGATTACTTTGATCAAGAAGAGGAGGAAATCCTTATAGGATTTAATCGACAGGAAATTGTATCAGCTTTATATCCATCTGAAAACTGATCAAACCCCTGCATTTAAGCCTTTGAAACTTGTTCATCTAATACATTATTATTTGGTTATTTTCATGTAATCATAATTATTTGAACCTGTAAATAATGTGGACGGTCATCATTATCATCATTAATAAAAAATTAATGAGCTTTCTTCTGTACCAAGAGAGTATATTAATGGATTTTTCATTTGCTATTTGCTTATTATTAAATTAATTAATAACTACCCGTCTCTGTCTCCATTGTTCCAAAATAAGTGTTGTTGTATGCATTTTCATAAAAATTAATAAATGAATGTAATTTTTCAAAAATATCTTCATTAATTATTGAATATTAATTATTTCATAAACATACATTTACAATATAAATATAATTATTAATAATAACTACGTTGGATATTTATTTGACAAGGGTGGCGATCGTCATCTAAAAATTAAACCTATGATATGATAAAAACATTGTTGAAATAACTAAATTGATTTCAACTTTTTTTCGTGTTTGATTCAAATTTGAATCAAATCAAATAATTGCAATCTTTATTAATTTTGGTATGCTTTCACTTAATTTAATTTAAAATGATCACCGATATCTAAACAAAATTAACCATTATATTATGTCACACAATATTATAGTGTTATCTTATAAAAATATGATGTATTTAAGTATTTTTAAAATATTTATATTGTATTTTTCTTTGTAGGTTTTATATTTGTGACGCACAAAAAGTCGTATAATTATTTTAATAGTATAAAACAAAAAAATTTTTATTTAAGTGGTATCAATGATTTTAGTATTTTATAAATGTCAATTCAATTGAGTTAAATTCAAGTTAATATGCTATTGTCTTCTAATTTTTTAGAATTATTTTAAAATCGACCAAACTAACTATTTTTTTGATTGATTTTTTCCTCCTAAATAAACAAATTTAAACCGATATATTATACCAATACTCTATCACTGTTAAATGTGTCTAAGTCTAATTTTTCCTACCTCTGCTGTTATGTTTGCAAATTTTTGTGTGCTTAAATTATAAAATTGCAAAAAAATGTTACATTTAACTTATTAATTAAAATTATTAAAATCCGACATCCCCTAATGGATTCATATAAAACTACACCATTACAACTAACTAGTGTTACCTCAATTACAGTCATAGATGAAGAGAGTCACGTCGTGAAAAATTGAGGATAGTTATCAAAAATTCCAAAAGGTTTAAAATAGAGGACCACAAACTTAAATTTAGAAAATGGAGACTCAATATAAAATTGAGAAAAAATATAAAAATAAAAAATATATTTTAATTAAGTCTTTAATTTATGTAAAACATAATCTACAAAAATATACGCAATTCTATTTTGGTAGGAGACAACAAAAAAATAAATAACATAAAAGATATGATGATTGAGAAAAATGAATAATATAAGATATGATTAGAACAATAAATTAAAAAAAAGATATATTATGACATGATAAACTTATCATATCATGTTTTTTTACACGTTTAAATGATGAATGATATAACCTTAGAATGTATATCATATTTAAATAATAATTACTCTTATAAAACATTATATATATATTTTTCCTTCAAAATTAACCATATAATACTTTAATTTTATAAATAACAAAAAGACAAAATAATTTATATATTCTTAAAAAAATTATTTACAGAATTTAATAAATAATTTCAATTCTTTTAAATCACGAGTAACTCAATAATATTATTTTATATGTTCGATAAACTAAGTAAAAATGTAAGATATTTTATATGTAAATGACAAAATTACACATGTATAAAAATATATTTATTTAAAAAATTCAAATTGATTATTCATATTCATATAATTTTAATTGATAATTTTATTTTCAAATACTCAAATTTCAATAGGTTTTTTATTTATTAATTGTATAAAAATGACCAAACTACCATTATGATGAAATATATATATTTGTTAAAATTAATTTTAATTATTAATATTTATTTTTAAAATAATATCAAATTCCATGTTTTTAATTTATATTTATACTTTATTAGATTACTATTTTTTTTTTACAAAAGTAACCTAGTAAATTTTTTATTTTATCATATATGATAATTTTAACTAAGCTCATTTTTTAAAATAAAATTTTTTTTAACTGGAAATACAAAATATGATAAGCCTCACAATTCAATTATCATATGCATGTTGCTCAAAATTAACTAAAATGAGGACATAATATGATAATCTTTATCTTATATTATTTTTTATCTTAATCATCAAACAAATTCTTATCATACATCTTTATTTTTATCCCGCCAACAATCCATAAAAACATGATAGTTTTTCTTACACTTTCTTATCATATCATATTTTTATCTCATATATACACTAACCTAGTAAAGAGTTTGGTATTCAAAAACACTCTACCTCACACCCAACACTTAAAAAAAACCTCGCAATAAACTTTACACCAACCCAGATATATTTTAATAATTTTCTTGATGGATTTTTCTCGTCTATTTTTTTCCTTACTAGTATTTTTCCTTCTCGCTCAATTATACGTCCAATGGTGCTTATGAAGACAATTTCCATTTGAGCAAAACTATGCTATGTTATGGGACAAGAAAATATTAAAGTTCTCGACCAAAGTAGAGAAGTTCAATTACATTGATCAACATTCAGGTAAGACACAAATAGCAACTACATAACACACCACATAATCGCGTGACATGATACACATGTCACAGTGTTAAAAAAATATAATAATATTTAAAGATAATATCAGATAAAAAAATTAACAAAATAATTCTAACAATTATCTTTTGTGTTTCAGGTTCTGGTTTTGAATCTTGGCATAAATATGGTTCTGGATGGTTTAACATGAGGATTAAACTTCCCTAAAAAGATTACCACAGGCAGTCATCACAACATTCTACGTACTTTTTCTCATATATATTTATAAATTAAATTTTTACAGTAATTTTTTTTTACATTTTCAATCAATTAATAATAATAATTTGTATGACTTTTAAAATAAATTATATGAATAATATATTTATTTTTAGTGATTTTATTATTATGTTTAATTGATCAATGTAAACATCTTTATAATACCGGTGGATATGAATTGGATAGTGAATTTATTCCAGCACATATATATACACTCAATTTATTTTAATTTTTAATATATTAGTTTCTCTTGAAATAATCTTATAATTATATGTGCAGTTGCAATCTGATTGATGACCTACTAGAGATGAAATTGACTTCGAATTTAGGTGGCATTATGGAACACCCTTATATATTGACACAACATTTCACAAATGGTCAGGTGGTAAGGGAGCAAGAGATACATCTTTGGTTTGATCCCACAGCTGATTTTCATATTACACCCTTCTTTGGAACCAAAAACCAATTTGTGTACGTAAAAAATATACTAATATTCACATTATTCTATATTTTCTATTTCCCATATATAATTTTATTTGTAATTATATACAATTTACTCCTTCTTATACATCATATATATATATTTTTTTAAATACTCGCATAAAATTTTGTAAAATCATTATTTTTGTATAAAGGAAAGAAAGAAATCGACAAGTCCTATTAGCTTATTAGATACAAGTCAATTTATTATGGTGGAGATCTATGAATAACTTTATTGTTATTGAAATGATATCTTGTAGATTTTTGTGGATAACATCCCTATTAGAGTGTTCAAGAACACTACACAGAAAGGAGGGAAATTCCCAACACAAGCAATGAAGATATTGGCAACAATATGGAGTGGAACATGGGCCTCCATGGAGTTCCAGCAAATTGGAATGATGCACCATTTTGAAGCCAACTACAGAGGATTTAGAGTGAATTGATGTCAAGTCCCCAAGCAACCAACAATGTGATTCCTCTATGTTTTGGTGGAATGCTCACAAGTTTTGGGATCTAAACTCTCGTCAGAAGACGGCGCCCTCAACAATTAGCGAACAACAATTTTTACTTTATGATTATTGTACTTTAAAAGTTTCTCATAATCCAGAGTGTCACAAATTGACTATAGTAAATAAACTCTACCTTTAGAAGGTATTGAGCTGATGAATAATTGGATGGGAAAATTATTGAATATTCCCACACTATATATATTTATTCAATCTCATTATCATGATATTTATGAATTGTTTTTTCATAAAAATAATAGACGATTTATTACTAGAATATATTTATAAATTGTTTGTTTGTATGATATAAATTTCAATAGTTTAATTGTTATTGCCGTGTAAAAATTTTATACAGTCTGTTAGCACATCATAACTATTTATGGATATGACTTTAAAGATAATTTAATAAAAACAAATATTTTTTACTTATTTAACGACTGCGATTGATTTATAATATATATAAGTTAAGATCCAATTATCAATATTAATCACGTGAGTATTAGGTAATTATTTTATTTTCCGTGATAGATAGTTTTTTTTTCCTTGGTGGTTGTTATTATAAAAAATGATAGAGTATAATTTTTGAACAGGCATGTTGATGAAATTGTAGCAACTGTACAGGCTCCACCAGAAAAGCGGCATATTTTCTTTTTCTTTCAAATTGAATCAATATATGGTCAAACTTATTTAGGCAGCAGATGGTGGGGTGCAGATATACAATACAAGGGTAAAACAATCTGTAAGGTTCAACACAAGATAGTGAGTCTGAGACAGAGTGTGGGGGTGTAATGAGAAACTCATAGGTGTAGAAAGGAAAGTCTAACTAGTAATAGTCCAAATTAATATGTAGAGTAGAAATAGGGTTGAACAGTCGGTCCATATTCAGTTTCTAGTATTTCTCAAAGACTTATAAATTAATAATTTATTTTTAAAAAGAAGAATTTTCTCCAAATAACTCATTAACAAAATAATATAAGAGTTTGATTAAATTTAGATTTATTTATGTTAAAGAAAAATAATATTAACTATAATTTTACAATAACATTTTTAAAATAATCACATAAAATACATCATCTTTATAGAATAGTCGAAATGATAAAAAAATAATATAACATCACAATTTATTAATTATAAATCAAATTAATATGTATAAAATCATCGTACCATAGCACTATATAAAAATAAAGAAAATCAATATTAAAATTCTAATATCTCAAAGTAATTATTTATAAAATAAATAATAAAATAATATATATATTATAATAATTAATATAGCTATAGTGGTACACTCAACATCAGTCAAACATACAAGAAATATCACATTACTACGAACGCACATATAATGTGAAGTCGCCTAAAGAACTTTTGTTGTTTAAATAAGTACACCAAAAAGGGAATATATAATTATAGAAAATATATATAAATTAATAAAAAATACATATTTATTTATTTATATCACTTATTTATTCAAAATGTATTCAAGATTAATTTAGCAGATAGATAGACAACCACTTGTATAACGAAAATTAGTCACAAAATTTATCAAATACATTCTAAAATAATTCTAACACCAACATTATATTTAATACTATTTCATTAATAAAATAGTTTACTAATAAAAATTGGGGTTACAATATACGTAATCTATTTTCGTAGGAGATGATATCAAAATAAACATATTGATAAGAATTTGATGCTCTTTTCCTATTCATCACCATTATCTCTCTAATTAGACTCATTCTATGTTGAGAATATGATAGAGATAAAATATTATATATATAATTATATAAAGATATAAGATATGATTTGGACAAAAAATAATAATATAAGATATGATTAGAACAATAATTAAGAAAAAGATTATTATGACATGATAATACTTCTCATATCATGTTTTTTTTTACACGTTTCATTATGACATGATAGAATATTAGAATGTATATCATGCTTAAACAATAAATGACTCTTATAAAATAATTACATATATATTTTTCTTCAAATTAACATATAATACTTTTTTAATTTTATAAATTAACAAAAAAGACAGAATAATTGTATATTTCTTAAAAAAATCATTTACAGAATTAAATAAATAATTTGAATATTTTTAAAATCACGAGTAACTAAATAATTTTAATTTATATGTTCGATAAACTAAGTAAATGTAATATATATTATATGTAAATGACAAAACTACACCTATATAAAAATTATATTTATTTTAAAA
>PGTU02012211.1:0-16613 GCA_002896215.2 Cicer echinospermum | reverse complement strand
CATCCAACAGGTGTGTTTGTGTCATTGGATGAACATTTTGTTCATTTTGGTTTTTTAACTTATCTTGTCTAATTAGGTTTTTTTGTTGGATTTTGATCCTTTGATTCCTAATTTTGACATAATTAATAATTCAACAATGTTCATACAATACATGATAAATCTAATATTTGAATTGAGCAAGATTTCAGGAACCATAATCAAATCCTACACACTTGGATCAAATGCTTGGAACACAAGAAACAACAAAAGTCTGAAATCTGACTTGTAAATCGATTGGGAAATCGATTTCATAACAAGGTGTGAAGGAATCTTAATGTTTGTAAGATGTGAAGATCGATTAGGTCAAGTCGTTTAGCTTAATTAAAACTGAAAACTGCACAAGTCAGTGCCTCTGATTTGGAGAGTAAGAGTAGCATCGATTGAACATTTCACGAATCAAACCTGATGGTAACACATGATGGTAAATCGATTGAATGGTCACAGTGGCACTGTTCCAGTGCTGAGGAAATCGATTGCAAATCGATGACAAAGTATCATTTGAAAAATAACCTCACCTGTGACAAATACAATCGATTGGACAATCTATTGTTAACACTTTCAATTTTGATAAAGTTTGGTTGCAATCGATTGGGAAATCGATTGAACTAAACACCAGGTAAAAACTTTTCAGGAACATGCTACCAAAGCGATTGACAATCGATTGACATCAAATAGCTGAGTCACTGTTTTGAATTAAATCGATTGGGCAATCGATTGATATCAAATAGCTGAGTCACTGTTTTGAATTAAATCGATTGAATCGATCGACATTGAGTCACTGTTTTGAATCCAATCGATTGACACATCATCAAAAAACTGAGCCACTGTTTTGAAAACAATCGATTGGCAAATCGATTGAAATAAACTTTTTGAAAACACAGTGAACTCTGAGGTTATGACCAAATCGACTCTGTGTTTTTATACATCGACTCTGAGACTTGGCAAATCGATTGAGTAATCGATTGATACTACTTTTATTGAAACAGTTTCCCAGAAATCGATTAGGCAATCGATTTATGCAAGTCTGGACATGTTCTACTGAAAAGTGTTGTTTTAAAGAATCGATTGGTAAATCGATTAGCTTGTATAGTTTCAAGATTAAAGAAAAACAAGACTCGCGATAATCGATTGGCAAATCGATTTAGCACTTTTTAACTTTACAAAATCGATTGGGAAATCGATTTCGTAGTTGGTTTTTCAGAAACTATATAAGATGTCTTTCAATCTTTATTATAATAACTTTTACAATAACAATTCATAACTTTCATAATTTCTCATAGTGCTCTTAGCTGTTCATAACAACAAACTAACAAATTCATAATTGTGATTACAGATCTCAATACAGTTTGTTGACAATCTAAGAGAAATGATAATGTGCTCATGAACAAGGCTTGAATATCCAGATTCGTGAGGAGCAACATTCATAAAGATTGAAGACTCTTTTGTTTTACATCTATTATTCATTCTGTAATAAATCTTTGAAAGGAATAGAACGCAAGAAAAGCCAGCTTGAAACTGGTGACTACTTTCTTGGTTGAGAGGGCTCAACAAGAAAGAGTTGTACTTTGATTCTGTGATAGGCTGCTGAGTGTCTACAAGGATCAGAGGGTATTCAATAGGAAAGACATAATTAGAGATTGATAGGTTTCAGGGAGGAAACTGGAAAGTCTTTGTAATTGATTCTTTCTATTGAAGGAGAAGAAAATCTGAAATCCGATTGGATTTTCAGGACTGGACGTAGGTTGTTGTGTGAACAACCGAACCAGGATAAATCTCTGTGTCTTCTTCTCTAACTCTCTGTCTCTTTAATTTTCTATATTGCTAACTTTGCATGCCTCAAAATTTAAATTCCGCTGTGCGCTTGATACTGATTAATTTTGTAACGTAAACTGATATATTTTCTGTTATTGCGAGGTCATTGATACCAACAATTGGTATCAGAGCTAACTTCTTGAGAGGTAACACTTATAAGAAGATGGCCTCGACTGACGTTCTGGGAGAAGGCGCTTCGTTAGCACGACCACCAGCTTTCAACGGTACAGCCTACATGTACTGGAAGCAAAGAATGCTCATATTCCTGGAAGCAAGTGGCATAGACATCCTTGATGCTGTTGAGAACGGTCCATATATCCCCAAGATTGCAGGAACGAATGATTCAATGATTTTAAAGCCTAGAGCCGACTGGTCCGATGAAGACAAAAAGAAGGTTGGTTTCAATGCGAAGGCGAAGAACATAATCACATCAGCCCTATGTGCAGAAGAGTTCTTTAGAGTATCCAATTGCAAGTCAGCAAAAGAGATGTGGGACATCCTCCAAGAAACGCATGAAGGTACTACTGATGTTAAGAGAGCTCGCGTGAATACGCTCATGCACGAATATGAATTATTTAGCATGAAGAAAGAAGAGTCAATCAGTGATTTGCAAACAAGATTCACACACATTGTCAACAACCTGCATGCACTAGGAAAATATGTGGATAACGAACAGCAGATCGGAAAGATTATGAGATGTTTAACCAGAGAATGGCAGCCCAAGATTACCGCAATAGCTGAGTCTAAGGATCTAGCGAAGATGACGACGACAGCAACATTATTTGGAAAATTAAGGGAACATGAAATGGAATTACATCGACTGGATGAAGCTGAAATGGAAAGTAGGAAAAAGAAAGGTTTATCTCTGAAGGTTCAAGCAAATCAATCCAAAACTGAATCCGATAGCTGCTCAAATGAATCCAGCAGTGACAATGAAGAACCAGAAATCGGACTGCTTGTCAAGAAATTTAAGAAATTTCTGAAGAAGAAAGATAACAAATTCAGAAAACCATCCAGCTCCAAGACCAGTGAAAACAAGCAAATTACATGCTATGAATGTGGAAAGAGTGGTCACATAAAGTCAGAATGCTACAAATTGCAGAACAAAAATAAAGCTGCAAAATCAAAAGGCAAAGAACCAGTCACCAAAACAAAGAAGGCGTATATTGCTTGGAACGATAACGATGAATCCTCTGCCTCTTCGGATGAAGAAGAAGCCAATATGTGTCTCATGGCAAATTCAGATTCAGAATCAGAAAATGAGGTTAGTTCACAATCCAATCCAACCTATGATGAACTTCAAGAAGCTTTCAATGAATTGCATGATGATTATGTGAACTCCATAAAACAATTGTTAAGCACAAAGAAAATGCTTGAACAAATGAATGTTGAGCATAAAAAAATTGAAAATTTATGTGAACAATTGAAAAAGGATTCACAAGAAAAATCTGCAAAGTGCATTGAACTTGAAAATACAGTTGCATCATTAAAATCTGATTTGTTAAAGTTTGCTAATAGTAAAGATAAACTGAATGACATACTTAGCAATCAAAGACATGTTCATGAAAAATCTGGTTTAGGATATACACCAAACATGCATGTTAAAAGGAATAAAAATAGATATGGTATTGGTTATATGCAAACCAGAAGTGTCAAACATGGTCAAAAATCTGCTATTGCTAAGAATATGTATGATATCTTTACTAAGCCAAATCACCATTCATCCTTTAAAGGCAAGTGTCATTTCTGTTGCAGAAATGGACATTTTGTGTCAAATTGCAAGTTTAAAAAATTAGCCAAATAAGGGATGGAAGCAAATTTGGACTGCAAAGAAATCTGTGTTTGACACTAACCAAACAGGACCCAATTTAGATTGGGGACCTAAAACAAAATTCTGATTTTGTTTTGCAGGTGTGCTTGACATCCACTAAGCACTCATGGTATTTGGATAGCGGATGTTCGAAGCACATGACAGGGGACAAATCCAAATTCCTGTCCTTGACATTAAAGGAAGGAGGCTTTGTCAAATATGGAGACAACAATAGAGGAAAAATTATTGGAATTGGTGACATAGGCAATGAGTCAACTACAGTGATTAAGAATGTATTATATGTTGAAGGACTCAAGCATAACTTGCTAAGCATAAGTCAGCTATGTGACAAAGGTTTTCAAGTAAGTTTTTCATCCCAATCATGCATCATTGAACATAAAGATGACAAAAACATAAAGCTGATTGGTGACAGAATTAACAACATCTACATGTTGGATTTCAATTCTGTACCAAGTGCTGTATGTTGCTTGTTATCAAACCAAGATGAAACATGGCTGTGGCATAAACGCATTGCTCATATTCATATTAATCACTTGAATAAGCTTGTTAGCAAACAGCTAGTAATAGGACTCCCCAATAGGAAGTTTTCTAAGGATAGGTTGTGCGATTCATGTGAGAAGAGTAAACTGGTTAAGACTCCATTTCCCTCTATAGATTTAGTTAGAACAAATAGAGTTTTACAACTAGTTCACATGGACCTCTTTGGGACCTGCCCAAGTTAAGAGTTTAGGTGGAAACCTGTATGGATATGTGCTGGTTGATGATTATTCTAGATTCACATGGACTTACTTTTTAGCTCATAAAAGTGATACATTCTCTGTTTTCAAAAAGTTTGCTGCTTTAGTACAAAATGAGAATGATTTGAAAATTGTTTCAATAAAAAGTGATCATGGAGGTGAATTCCAAAATGATCTTTTCAAAATTATTGTGAATCAAATGGAATCAACCACATCTATTCAGCCCCTAGGACACCACAGCAGAATGGGGTAGTGGAGAGGAAGAATAGATCCCTAGAAGAGTTAGCTAGGACCATGCTTAAGGACTCCAACCTACCTAAGTACTTTTGGGCAGATGCAATTAGTACAGCCACTCATATTGTGAATAGAGTACTGATTAGACCACTTCTTAAGAAAACACCCTATGAGCTGTACAAGGGTAGAAAAAACCAAACCTGTCTTACTTTAGAATCTTTGGTTGTAAGTGCTTTGTTTTGAACAATGGCAAGGAACACCTAGGAAAGTTTGACCCTAAGGCAGATGTAGGAATCTTTCTAGGATACTCCCAAACTAGTAAAGCCTATAGAATCTACAACAAAAGAACAAAAACCATAGAAGAGTCAGTTCATGTAAAGTTTGATGAATCTTTTACAGAAAACTTGAACAAAACTCCTTCTAAGGTTAATGATATTTTGGATGATGTTGTAGAATCTGAACCCCTAGAACAACCTATAGCTAATCCTCCAACTAGTGCAGACCCTATAGAACCTATAGAAACCAGTGAGTTACCTAAGGAATGGAGATTCAATAGAAACCACCCCTTAGACAACGTCATAGGTGACATCTCTAGAGGTGTGTCAACTAGAGGAAACCTTAGAGAGTTCTGTAACCTCACAGCCTTTGTGTCTCAGATTGAACCTAAGAACATTAAGGAAGCCCTTTTAGATAGTGAGTGGATACTTGCTATGCAAGAGGAGTTTAAACCAGTTTGAGAGAAACAAAGTGTGGAACTTGGTACCTAGGCCAGAGGGTAAGCATGTTATAGGAACTAGGTGGGTGTTCAGAAATAAGTTAGATGAGAATGGTGTGATAACTAGGAATAAGGCCAGATTAGTTGCAAAGGGTTATAGTCAAGAGGAGGGAATAGACTTTGATGAGACCTATGCCCCAGTAGCTAGACTAGAAGCCATAAGGATTTTGTTGGCTTATGCATGTATCATGGACTTCAATCTATATCAAATGGATGTGAAGAGTGCATTTCTTAATGGAGACCTACAAGAGGAAGTTTTTGTGAGTCAAACACCAGGTTTTGAAAATCCAGATTTTCCTAACCATGTGTATAAACTCTCAAAGGCCCTCTATGGGTTGAAACAAGCTCCAAGAGCTTGGTATGAGAAACTCAGCACTTTCCTCATTCAACAAAATTTTTCTAGAGGAAATGTTGATAAGACACTCTTTACAAAAACTACTGAAAATGACATCTTGCTGGTCCAAATTTATGTTGATGACATCATATTTGGATCAACAAATGATAAGCTTTGCAAAGAATTTGAAAACTTAATGAAAGGTAAATTTGAAATGTCAATGATGGGTGAACTGTCATATTTCTTGGGATTTCAAATTAACCAAAGCAAGCAAGGCATTTTCATTAGTCAATCCAAATATTGTTCTGATTTGATAAAGAAATTTAACTTTGATAAGCTTAAGTCCATTGATACACCCATGAGTCAAGGAAATTTCTTAGACCGAGATGAAATAGGCAAACCTGTAGATGTAACTAGATTTCGTGGTATGATTGGATCTCTGCTCTATCTTACAGCAAGCCGACCAGATATTATGTTCAGCGTTTGCATGTGTGCACGGTATCAATCGAATCCGAAGGAATCTCACCTCAGTGCAGTAAAGAGAATTTTCAGATACTTGGTAGGTACTAAAAGTCTTGGTTTGTGGTATCCAAAAGGTTCAACATGTACTTTGGTTGGGTATTCAGACTCAGACTTTGCTGGTTGTAAACTTGACAGAAAGAGTACCTCAGGTACATGTCATCTACTTGGTAATTCTCTAGTGTCCTGGTTTAGTAAGAAGCAAACAAGTATTGCATTGTCTACTGCAGAAACTGAATACATAGCAGCTGGGAGCTGTTGTGCTCAAATCTTATGGATGAAACAGCATTTAATGGACTTTGGTGTCGATTTGGGAACAGTGCCGATCATGTGTGATAACACAAGTGCTATCAGCATAACAAAGAACCCTGTAATGCATTCAAGGACAAAACATATTGAGGTAAGGCACCACTTCATAAGAGATCATTTTCAGAATGGAGTCATCAAACTCGAATATGTGAATACTACAGAACAGCTAGCAGATATCTTCACGAAAGCATTACCAAAAGAAAGCTTTTTGAACATAAGGATGAAACTAGGGATCATTGATCCTAGTGAAATATAAGTTTTATTTGATTCTGGTATTTATCAGTGAAGTTTTCCAGATTAATCGAGTTGGAAATCGATTACCTGATGAAAACTGTTTATAAAATCGATTTGGACATCGATTTGGACAGCCCAGACTTCAGATTTCTTGGAAAATATTTTGTAAAGATCCCGAGCATCGATTTGGAAATCGATTGATTCAGTGTTCAGTTTTTTTGACATTTGGGACAATCGATTTGGACATCGATTTAGTAAAACGGAAAATCGATTTGGGAATCGATTAGGCATATGACCGTTGCGAACTTTTTTACTAGCCGTTGGACATCATAATTACACAATCGATTAAGGATTCGGTGTAACGGTAACCCAATCGATTTGGAAATCGATTGACAAGGGTTAAAGTATAAAAAGGTAAAGGACAAAATCGATTTCTTCATCAGTTTCTCAGATTTTTTTCCAGATTTTCCAGCTTTTTTTTTCAGCTTTTCACTCTATCTGCTTCACTGCTCTGCATCTTCATCAGTTTGTTCACTCTATCTACACTCTACCTACATTCAATCTATTTTGTTGCGATCATGGCTCGTGTGAAACAAACCCAGCCACATACACCTTCACCTTCTTCATCTTCAACAAGTGAAACTCCTTCACCCCCTCAAACACTAACAAAGAGGGTTCCAATTCCAACTCACAAGATTCTTGCTAAAGACAAGGGAAAGGCTCCTGCTCCTATTCCAGAAAAGATCAAGAAACGTAAGGAACCTCCCACTGAGAAATTAATGGCTGATGCAATGAAGGAGATTACTCAAAAGCGAAAGAAGCAACCCATTTCTTCACCCCCTGCAAAGAAGAAACCCATTTCTTCACCCCCTGCTAAGAAGGTCCCTGCACCAAAAGAAAAGGAACCTCAATCCTCCATATCACCTGATTTCGTAAAAAGAAAAATCCATGAAGCAAGGACAATGGATTTTCCTTATTTTGATAATGTCGAGTTCACTTTTCAGGATCACCTCAGATTCCATGGACTTGAGAACTTTCTTTCGTCTACACTTGACTGTTACCCTAAGCTGATCAGGGAATTCTACTCATCTTTCAAGTTAACTGAAGAAGGTTTCACTGCTCAAGTCAAAGGGAAGAAGATTGCTATGACTTTCGACGATTTCTCTACCTTATCAGGATTGCCTTTTTACGGCAAGTCCATTGATGGAAGTTCAGAAGCTGACACTGCTGACCAAGGTTGGGAAGAGTCTATGGATAGACACACAGCAGTTAAAGACCTGATGGTCGATGGGTTTGTTGAATCGGTGTCACTGCCCATTGGTCAAATGAAGGTCCAACATAGAATGTTGATGTATGCTTTGACTCGTATGTTAGTGCCAAGATCAGGAAATCACGCAGTAGTTCAAAAGTTGGACATACTACTGCTATGGGGATTATCAAAGGAATTAAGGATGAGCTGGACTTGGATAGTGCTCAGGCATATGTTGGAAGCTTCGCAGACTAAGCTCATGCTACCTTATCCGCAACTGATCACCAAGATTCTCAAACGCTTCAAGGTTTCTTTGGTAAATGAAGAATCTGTCAAGACCACCCTGATTTTTGGAGAATCAATTGTGAATCAGATGCAATTGAAAAGGGTACAAGGAATTTGGATGAGATCACAGCCTGCAGCTGAACCAGCACAGCCTCCACCTCCACCTCCGCCTCAATCTGAAACTGTCCCTGCTACTCCTGCTTTTGTTGTTAAGATTTTGGAATTTATTGAAGCTCAGATGGCACATAATGCCAATGTGTTGGAATTTCAGTCCAGAGTAGAAGCACGTCTAAGGACTATGCAAGCCTCCTTGAACTCAGTTGTTCAAAATGTGGATGAAATTCAGGCACACCTCGGCATCAAACTATTATTTGAAGACGTTGCAGACATTGGTCGCCAAGCAGCTGAGGAACCTAACCCAGATCCCCTAGTTAACCCTGAGACTCACGAAGAGGAGACACCTGCTGAGGTTAATACAGCGGTCTCAACCTCTTCCTTAGATAATAGTGAGGCCCAGCCTAGATTAGGAGATTAGGTTTTAGGATCTATGCTGTTTTGCCATGTCTTGCTGTATTCTTGTGATTTTTTTTTAATGCATATGGCAGTTTATTCCATCTCTATGAATTCATTTAATATGTTCATAAATTGCTATGATTGTTTTGACTGTTTTTACTCTAATACACAAGTTAAAAGGTTTCAACCCCAATGCTTATGTTCTTTAACATAGGGGGAGGAATTATTTTCTGCCTTTTTGCCTTAACTGACAAAGGGGGAGAAATATTATAACTTGATGCTTATAATGTTCTGATATTTTTTTTCTATATGCTCTGACACTTGTTAATTAATATATATGTTGTATTAATATGATCTGATCTGATATGCTCTGATACATGCTCTACATGCTCTGATCTGATCATTCAACAATAATTTTATGATGCTATTAAATGATGTTAATAATATGTCTGAAATTGCTCAAGTTACAATTTGTATGAATTGTCAATTATGCCAAAAAGGGGGAGATTGTTGGATTTTGATCATTTGATTCCTAATTTTGACATAATTAATAATTCAACAATGTTCATACAATACATGATAAATCTAATATTTGAATTGAGCAAGATTTCAGGAACCATAATCAAATCCTACACACTTGGATCAAATTGCTTGGAACACAAGAAATCAACAAAAGTTGAATTCTGATTATGTAAATCGATTGGGAAATCGATTTCATAACAAGGGTGTAAGGAAATCTTAAGTGTTTGTAAATGTGAAATCGATTAGGCAATCGATTAGCTTAATTAAAAATGAAAACTGCACAAGTCAGTAGCCTCTGATTTGGAGAGTAATCGATTGAGCAATCGATTGAACATTTCACAAATCAAACCTGATGGTAACACATCGATTGGTAAATCGATTGAATGAGTCACAGTGGCACTCCAGTGCTGAGGAAATCGATTGGCAAATCGATTGACAAAGTATCATTTGAAAAATAACCTCACCTGTGACAAATACAATCGATTGGACAATCTATTGTTGAAACTTTCAATTTTGATAAAGTTTGGTTGCAATCGATTGGGAAATCGATTGAACTAAACACCAGGTAAAAACTTTTCAGGAACATGCTACCAAAGCGATTGACAAGTCGATTGACATCAAATAGCTGAGTCACTGTTTTGAATTAAATCGATTGGGCAATCGATTGATATCAAATAGCTGAGTCACTGTTTTGAATCCAATCGATTGACACATCGATTGACATCAAAAAACTGAGCCACTGTTTTGAAAACAATCGATTGGCAAATCGATTGAAATAAACTTTTTGAAAACACAGTGAACTCTGAGGTTATGACCAAATCGACTCTGTGTTTTTATACATCGACTCTGAGACTTGGCAAATCGATTGAGTAATCGATTGATACTACTTTTATTGAAACAGTTTCCCAGAAATCGATTAGGCAATCGATTTATGCAAGTCTGGACATGTTCTACTGAAAAGTGTTGTTTTAAAGAATCGATTGGTAAATCGATTAGCTTGTATAGTTTCAAGATTAAAGAAAAACAAGACTCGCGATAATCGATTGGCAAATCGATTTAGCACTTTTATAACTTTACAAAATCGATTGGGAAATCGATTTCGTAGTTGGTTTTTCAGAAACTATATAAGATGTCTTTCAATCTTTATTATAATAACTTTTACAATAACAATTCGTAACTTTCATAATTTCTCATAGTGCTCTTAGCTGTTCATAACAACAAACTAACAAATTCATAATTGTGATTACAGATCTCAATACAGTTTGTTGACAATCTAAGAGAAATGATAATGTGCTCATGAACAAGGCTTGAATATCCAGATTCGTGAGGAGCAACATTCATAAAGATTGAAGACTCTTTTGTTTTACATCTATTATTCATTCTGTAATAAATCTTTGAAAGGAATAGAACGCAAGAAAAACCAGCTTGAAACTGGTGACTACTTTCTTGGTTGAGAGGGCTCAACAAGAAAGAGTTGTACTTTGATTCTGTGATAGGCTGCTGAGTGTCTACAAGGATCAGAGGGTATTCAATAGGAAAGACATAATTAGAGATTGATAGGTTTCAGGGAGGAAACTGGAAAGTCTTTGTAATTGATTCTTTCTATTGAAGGAGAAGAAAATCTGAAATCCGATTGGATTTTCAGGACTGGACGTAGGTTGTTGTTGAACAACCGAACCAGGATAAATCTCTGTGTCTTCTTCTCTAACTCTCTGTCTCTTTAATTTTCTATATTGCTAACTTTGCATGCCTCAAAATTTAAAATTCCGCTGTGCGCTTGATACTGATTAATTTTGTAACGTAAACTGATATATTTTCTGTTATTGCGAGGTCATTGATACCAACAATTGGTATCAGAGCTAACTTCTTGAGAGGTAACACTTATAAGAAGATGGCCTCGACTGACGTTCTGGGAGAAGGCGCTTCGTTAGCACGACCACCAGCTTTCAACGGTACAGCCTACATGTACTGGAAGCAAAGAATGCTCATATTCCTGGAAGCAAGTGGCATAGACATCCTTGATGCTGTTGAGAACGGTCCATATATCCCCAAGATTGCAGGAACGAATGATTCAATGATTTTAAAGCCTAGAGCCGACTGGTCCGATGAAGACAAAAAGAAGGTTGGTTTCAATGCGAAGGCGAAGAACATAATCACATCAGCCCTATGTGCAGAAGAGTTCTTTAGAGTATCCAATTGCAAGTCAGCAAAAGAGATGTGGGACATCCTCCAAGAAACGCATGAAGGTACTACTGATGTTAAGAGAGCTCGCGTGAATACGCTCATGCACGAATATGAATTATTTAGCATGAAGAAAGAAGAGTCAATCAGTGATTTGCAAACAAGATTCACACACATTGTCAACAACCTGCATGCACTAGGAAAATATGTGGATAACGAACAGCAGATCGGAAAGATTATGAGATGTTTAACCAGAGAATGGCAGCCCAAGATTACCGCAATAGCTGAGTCTAAGGATCTAGCGAAGATGACGACAGCAACATTATTTGGAAAATTAAGGGAACATGAAATGGAATTACATCGACTGGATGAAGCTGAAATGGAAAGTAGGAAAAAGAAAGGTTTATCTCTGAAGGTTCAAGCAAATCAATCCAAAACTGAATCCGATAGCTGCTCAAATGAATCCAGCAGTGACAATGAAGAACCAGAAATCGGACTGCTTGTCAAGAAATTTAAGAAATTTCTGAAGAAGAAAGATAACAAATTCAGAAAACCATCCAGCTCCAAGACCAGTGAAAACAAGCAAATTACATGCTATGAATGTGGAAAGAGTGGTCACATAAAGTCAGAATGCTACAAATTGCAGAACAAAAATAAAGCTGCAAAATCAAAAGGCAAAGAACCAGTCACCAAAACAAAGAAGGCGTATATTGCTTGGAACGATAACGATGAATCCTCTGCCTCTTCGGATGAAGAAGAAGCCAATATGTGTCTCATGGCAAATTCAGATTCAGAATCAGAAAATGAGGTTAGTTCACAATCCAATCCAACCTATGATGAACTTCAAGAAGCCTTCAATGAATTGCATGATGATTATGTGAACTCCATAAAACAATTGTTAAGCACAAAGAAAATGCTTGAACAAATGAATGTTGAGCATAAAAAAATTGAAAATTTATGTGAACAATTGAAAAAGGATTCACAAGAAAAATCTGCAAAGTGCATTGAACTTGAAAATACAGTTGCATCATTAAAATCTGATTTGTTAAAGTTTGCTAATAGTAAAGATAAACTGAATGACATACTTAGCAATCAAAGACATGTTCATGAAAAATCTGGTTTAGGATATACACCAAACATGCATGTTAAAAGGAATAAAAATAGATATGGTATTGGTTATATGCAAACCAGAAGTGTCAAACATGGTCAAAAATCTGCTATTGCTAAGAATATGTATGATATCTTTACTAAGCCAAATCACCATTCATCCTTTAAAGGCAAGTGTCATTTCTGTTGCAGAAATGGACATTTTGTGTCAAATTGCAAGTTTAAAAAATTAGCAATAAGGGATGGAAGCAAATTTGGACTGCAAAGAAATCTGTGTTTGACACTAACCAAACAGGACCCAATTTAGATTGGGGACCTAAAACAAAATTCTGATTTTGTTTTGCAGGTGTGCTTGACATCCACTAAGCACTCATGGTATTTGGATAGCGGATGTTCGAAGCACATGACAGGGGACAAATCCAAATTCCTGTCCTTGACATTAAAGGAAGGAGGCTTTGTCAAATATGGAGACAACAATAGAGGAAAAATTATTGGAATTGGTGACATAGGCAATGAGTCAACTACAGTGATTAAGAATGTATTATATGTTGAAGGACTCAAGCATAACTTGCTAAGCATAAGTCAGCTATGTGACAAAGGTTTTCAAGTAAGTTTTTCATCCCAATCATGCATCATTGAACATAAAGATGACAAAAACATAAAGCTGATTGGTGACAGAATTAACAACATCTACATGTTGGATTTCAATTCTGTACCAAGTGCTGTATGTTGCTTGTTATCAAACCAAGATGAAACATGGCTGTGGCACAAACGCATTGCTCATATTCATATTAATCACTTGAATAAGCTTGTTAGCAAACAGCTAGTAATAGGACTCCCCAATAGGAAGTTTTCTAAGGATAGGTTGTGCGATTCATGTGAGAAGAGTAAACTGGTTAAGACTCCATTTCCCTCTATAGATTTAGTTAGAACAAATAGAGTTTTACAACTAGTTCACATGGACCTCTTTGGACCTGCCCAAGTTAAGAGTTTAGGTGGAAACCTGTATGGATATGTGCTGGTTGATGATTATTCTAGATTCACATGGACTTACTTTTAGCTCATAAAAGTGATACATTCTCTGTTTTCAAAAAGTTTGCTGCTTTAGTACAAAATGAGAATGATTTGAAAATTGTTTCAATAAAAAGTGATCATGGAGGTGAATTCCAAAATGATCTTTTTCAAAATTATTGTGAATCAAATGGAATCAACCACATCTATTCAGCCCCTAGGACACCACAGCAGAATGGGTAGTGGAGAGGAAGAATAGATCCCTAGAAGAGTTAGCTAGGACCATGCTTAAGGACTCCAACCTACCTAAGTACTTTTGGGCAGATGCAATTAGTACAGCCACTCATATTGTGAATAGAGTACTGATTAGACCACTTCTTAAGAAAACACCCTATGAGCTGTACAAGGGTAGAAAACCAAACCTGTCTTACTTTAGAATCTTTGGTTGTAAGTGCTTTGTTTTTGAACAATGGCAAGGAAACACCTAGGAAAGTTTGACCCTAAGGCAGATGTAGGAATCTTTCTAGGATACTCCAAACTAGTAAAGCCTATAGAATCTACAACAAAAGAACAAAAACCATAGAAGAGTCAGTTCATGTAAAGTTTGATGAATCTTTTACAGAAAACTTGAACAAAACTCCTTCTAAGGTTAATGATATTTTGGATGATGTTGTAGAATCTGAACCCCTAGAACAACCTATAGCTAATCCTCCAACTAGTGCAGACCCTATAGAACCTATAGAAACCAGTGAGTTACCTAAGGAATGGAGATTCAATAGAAACCACCCCTTAGACAACGTCATAGGTGACATCTCTAGAGGTGTGTCAACTAGAGGAAACCTTAGAGAGTTCTGTAACCTCACAGCCTTTGTGTCTCAGATTGAACCTAAGAACATTAAGGAAGCCCTTTTAGATAGTGAGTGGATACTTGCTATGCAAGAGGAGTTAAACCAGTTTGAGAGAAACAAAGTGTGGAACTTGGTACCTAGGCCAGAGGGTAAGCATGTTATAGGAACTAGGTGGGTGTTCAGAAATAAGTTAGATGAGAATGGTGTGATAACTAGGAATAAGGCCAGATTAGTTGCAAAGGGTTATAGTCAAGAGGAGGGAATAGACTTTGATGAGACCTATGCCCCTGTAGCTAGACTAGAAGCCATAAGGATTTTGTTGGCTTATGCATGTATCATGGACTTCAATCTATATCAAATGGATGTGAAGAGTGCATTTCTTAATGGAGACCTACAAGAGGAAGTTTTTGTGAGTCAAACACCAGGTTTTGAAAATCCAGATTTTCCTAACCATGTGTATAAACTCTCAAAGGCCCTCTATGGGTTGAAACAAGCTCCAAGAGCTTGGTATGAGAAACTCAGCACTTTCCTCATTCAACAAAATTTTTCTAGAGGAAATGTTGATAAGACACTCTTTACAAAAACTACTGAAAATGACATCTTGCTGGTCCAAATTTATGTTGATGACATCATATTTGGATCAACAAATGATAAGCTTTGCAAAGAATTTGAAAACTTAATGAAAGGTAAAATTTGAAATGTCAATGATGGGTGAACTGTCATATTTCTTGGGATTTCAAATTAACCAAAGCAAGCAAGGCATTTTCATTAGTCAATCCAAATATTGTTCTGATTTGATAAAGAAATTTAACTTTGATAAGCTTAAGTCCATTGATACACCCATGAGTCAAGGAAATTTCTTAGACCGAGATGAAATAGGCAAACCCTGTAGATGTAACTAGATTTCGTGGTATGATTGGATCTCTGCTCTATCTTACAGCAAGCCGACCAGATATTATGTTCAGCGTTTGCATGTGTGCACGGTATCAATCGAATCCGAAGGAATCTCACCTCAGTGCAGTAAAAGAGATTTTCAGATACTTGGTAGGCTACTAAAAGTCTTGGTTTGTGGTATCCAAAAGGTTTCAACATGTACTTTTGGTTGGGTATTCAGACTCAGACTTTGCTGGTTGTAAACTTGACAGAAAGAGTACCTCAGGTACATGTCATCTACTTGGTAATTCTCTAGTGTCCTGGTTTAGTAAGAAGCAAACAAGTATTGCATTGTCTACTGCAGAAAGTGAATACATAGCAGTTGGAGCTGTTGTGCTCAAAATCTTATGGATGAAAACAGCATTTAATGGACTTCGGTGTCGATTTGGGAACAGTGCCGATCATGTGTGATAACACAAGTGCTATCAGCATAACAAAGAACCCTGTAATGCATTCAAGGACAAAACATATTGAGGTAAGGCACCACTTCATAAGAGATCATTTTCAGAATGGAGTCATCAAAACTCGAACCGATATGTGAATACTACAGAACAGCTAGCAGATATCTTCACGAAAGCATTACCAAAAGAAAGCTTTTTGAACATAAGGATGAAACTAGGGATCATTGATCCTAGTGAAATATAAGTTTTATTTGATTCTGGTATTTATCAGTGAAGTTTTCCAGATTAATCGAGTTGGAAATCGATTACCTGATGAAAACTGTTTATAAAATCGATTTGGACATCGATTTGGACAGCCCAGACTTAGATTTCTTGGAAAATATTTTGTAAAGATCCCGAGCATCGATTTGGAAATCGATTGATTCATGTTCAGTTTTTTTGACATTTGGGACAATCGATTTGGACATGATTTAGTAAAACGGAAAATGATTTGGGAATCGATTAGGCATATACCGTTGCGAACTTTTTACTAGCCGTTGGACATCATAATTACACAATCGATTAAGGATTCGGTGTAACGGTAACCCAATCGATTTGGAAATCGATTGACAAGGGTTAAAGTATAAAAAGGTAAAGGACAAAATCGATTTCTTCATCAGTTTCTCAGATTTTTTTTCCAGATTTTCCAGCTTTTTTTTTCAGCTTTTCACTCACTGCTTCACTGCTCTGCATCTTCATC
>PGTU02012207.1:0-23648 GCA_002896215.2 Cicer echinospermum | reverse complement strand
CCTTAGATTTTCAACGCAATTACCACAACGACTCAAATTCAAAATCACTATATCATAACTCAAACTCAACCACGACTCGCGTGCCAAGCACCTCCTAATCATGCGAACTGCTATATGCCAAAGATGCATGGACTCGGAATTCCAAACCAAAACCCTCCTCGAAAGGGCCGAAATCTAATTGTACCGCCTATCGCAGGCAAATAGCACTACACAGAGTACCAATTCGAGTGCCACCTATCACACGGTCAGCACGATTTACTAAATGCGTAAATCATAAACGTACCACCTATCACGGGTAGTACAGTTACCGAGGTGTCACCTATCACGGGTCAACACGACATTTACTAAAGAAAAAAGCGGGAATCGTAAACGTACCGCTATCACAGACCAGTACTGTTTACCTAGGTGCCACCTATCACGGGTCAGCACAATTCACCAAAATGTAAATCGTAAATGTACCACCATTCACGGCTCAGTACAGTTACCTGGTGTCACCTATCACGGGTCAACACGATTTACTAAATGTAAATCGCAAATCGTACAAACCTATCACGGGTCCGTACAGTTTACCAAGCTGTTCACCCATATCACGAGTCGACACAGTACCAAATGAAAATGCATGAGTAACACAAGCTCCATTCACAGCAATCGTTAAGCAATGCAGGATATTAAAAATTCCCCATTTTTAATACCCATTTACTTATCAACGACTTTCAAACACCATTAAATTAAATAAGTCATTAAAGATTCCCCGTTCTAATACCTGATTTAACTTAATATTTTCAAACAAAACGTTACAGCAACAGTACAATTAAGAGATTCCCCATCAATAACTTTTGACTTAACGATTTTCTCGCAAAACATTCAGTAACAAGTCATTAAGAGATTCCCCATTCTTAATACTCACATTTACCGAAACGATTTCAAAAATGATAGTTTAGTAACCGAGGCATTAAGAGATCCCATTCTCACACGCCCAGTTAACTTAACATTTTTCTCAAATGACATTAAGTTAAACCGAGGTATTAAAGATTCCCATTTTAATACCGTTAACTCTAATGTTTTCATCACAGAAACAAATTCAAAATACTTTCACATTCAAACCATAATTCACAACAACCACAACCAGATTAACAAACATCAGTACGAACACACCAAATACACCGAACACAAATCACGCAACATAACACCCAGATTACATTCCAATTTCATTTACCACGAAACATTTCATCACATAATACAAAACCTAACTCTAAGGTTTACCCATAACAACTAGTTTGCTTTTCCTCCAAATCGATACATTTAACCCTAACAAATCCTTCCCACACACACTAAGATAAGTCCCTAATGCAAGCTAGAAGTTGGAAGGAGCCCTTACCTCAACTGTTTACTTTAACGTTGCGTTTCCGGGACCTGCTCGAGAAAGTCGGTAAAATCTCCGCTCAGCAACGGCCGCTTCCAAATTAGTTCACTAGCACCCGTTAAGCGCGTATTGCGTGTGTGAGCAACTTTTCCCTTCTGTTCTTGTCGCGAGAATAGGGGTTCTGGACTAGAAAAACGGTAGGGTTGTGTTTGGATCTTCCAAAACCGTTTTCTCGTTTCGAATCAAAGGGAAGAGTGAGTTGAACAAACCGTGTGATCTAACTCACACCCAGCCTTTGGTTCACTAGTTGTTGGAGAGAAAAGGAGGAGCAACGAAAATCGAAAAGATGGAGAATGGATGAATTTTCTTGGTTCCTTGCTGAGTTTCAGTAGGAAGGAGATGAAAGTTGGGAATTTCCTTGTCTCTTTTCTTGTTTCTTTCCTTTGTCTTTTCCTTTCTCCTTTTTCTTCCTTCCTTAGTTTACTATTTCTTTCCGTTTTCCGTTCTAGTTTTCCTTTCTTTTTCCCTCCATGAGCAAACATAGCATAATAACTAAATAGTAACTTAACTAAAATTATCTTCAGGAAATTCTTAGCATATTTAAATTCTGTTCACCCGTAAACGCCGTTTAACAATTCTCTCGTTAAAGGATTTCCGCCAGTTAAATTCTCAATTTATATTTGATTGACGAAGAATTCTAATTTTGCATCGAAATATCTTTTTGTTAATTAAAATGCCAAAGATAGTTATCAGAACGTTGGCTAGAAATGCCTCCGAGCCAAATATCCAAAAGTATAACCATAAAATACATGAAAAAGTACTTGAAATTATGGGTCTTGACGAGACGACCGTAAAAAAACCTAAATGCCTAATCCAGTATGACAGCAAACGCACACCTATTGGATGCACGAAGAATTGTTAAAAAAAATCATTAATTGGACTGAATTCCAATATGACTACAGCAATTTAGCTGTAATAGAGATGCACAAAGATTGGTTAACCCCGAAATTGAACGAGGAAATGACTAGTGGAGAACCAAATGACCAAGTGTGTAAAGTCCAATGACACAAAACCACCTATTATGCACGAGTTGGTTTACAAACCCATAAAAGGACTGAATAAGCCAAGTGCATGGACGAAATGAGCTTAAATGTTAACTCATGACACAAGGTGAACTCTAATTGGATGCACAAGATTGGTTAAAACCCAAGTCTGACTAGAAGTAAGCCATGGTGGAGGATGCAGAATGACCTAAATGATTCATAACGAGCACAAACACATCCTATGGATACCCCAAGATTGGTTTAAAAACCATAATGGGCACTAGAATAAGCTTAGGTAGGACGAAAATCACACTAAATTCTTATATCCGAGTGAGCACATAGATGTACCTAATCGGTATGTCACAATTGGAGAGAAAACCTAAATTACGGACTAGAATTAAGGTCCGAGCGAGTATAGAAATTGTTGCCAAATGTTAATCAGATGACACAAAATATCATTAGACACAGGTGTGATATAAAACCATTTATAGTAATTCGATTGCTAATTCGATATGAACATAGTGAAATCTTGGTTCTATGAATGCAGGGAAACAATTATCAATGTGATGTTAACGAATTTATTGATACACATACTTATTTTTATTGATTTCAGTTTTAATGGAAAATATTGAGATGTGTGAAATTCATAAAGATGAATCTAATCTAATAACACTAGTGACATATAGACACTTCATAATCTTCAGCTGTATGATTATGATCAATATTGCGTGATTGCTTGAGATCCCAAGTATGTCCAAGGTAGTGGTTTGAGTTTCTTTCCTGAAATGTATTCTCAGAACTCAAACTGAATAGATTAATCGTGAGTAAATGCATTTCACATTGTATGTTTGGAAGTTGATATCAAAAATCATGTCAAGGAACATTATATCTTACATGATATCCAATGCATACAAGGATTACTTACGTGATGCACAAGCATTGGAGAAAAACCCTAACTGACTAGAATAAGCCTACAGTGAAGAAACTTGACTCATAAATTGTTTCAATCCAATAACCAAAGATTCTTGTTCCGATGCACAAGATTGGTTAAAAACACTAATTTTACTAGAATACTCGCCTGGTAGGAGGACGGAAAGTGACCCAAATGTGTAAGTCAATGACAGCAATGAAATCTTATATGAGATTCAAGATTAGTTAAAACCGCCTACATTGTACTAGAAATGATTTGAGTATGTTTACAGACTTTCCCACACTTCACTGCCTATACATCTAACTCAGAACTATCCATCCTTAAGAACTAATTGCCAACTCTAGCAAGATGCAGATTGAGATCTCTTTTAGATGATCACACACACTCTAAAAGATGACCACCAGTTTCACAATACTGGATTTCCACACACTTTCTTTACATAATGATTCTTTCAAAAAGACTATAAACACTTGATTCAATCACAATGAATCTCACACGTAGTATCGCATTAGATGTTTGTGAGTTATAAAAGTCTTTCTCAAAGTGTATTTTTCGAAAAAGTCGAATTAATTCTTTCGAGTTTTTTCTACTAATGTCTATATGTTATAAATTGTGATTGATTCAGTTTGTTATGTTTTCGAAAGAACTAAGACAAATCGATTTCCCAACCGATTTTAATAATGTGTAATTACCAGGCTCAATCGTTTCCTAATCGATTTCGCGTTTCTGTTTTCTTGAATTCGTGAAAGTAGATGAACTAATCGATCGGCGTATCGATGTTTAATTGCATATATAAGAAAATTCATACTCAGTTCATATCAGAGTCGATGAGTAATCCGGATTTTAAGTTGGTTTGTTCAAAATGCGAGATCAAACAATCGATTACTCAGTCGATTCATTTCACTAACAAAAGCGATTTGGCATTGGGCTAATTTCTCCGTTGTAACTCAAACACTTAATTCAAATCGAGTTGTGGCAATCGAGACTGGATTCTCCGCTGTAACTCGAGTATTTAATACAATCGATGTGCCAATCGATTATGCAGATTGCTTCTGATAAATGATGAATACTTCATTGTATTGCATCGTTTTATGTATAGACACAAGTCTGATGAAAAACCATTTAAGTAATAATATTTGCTAATGATGAGACTTAGTGAAAATTGTTCTTGTTAAATAGTAAAATCGATTACACCAATTGATTAGATGAAGCTTGTATACTTAAGAGGAGAAAGATACTATCATTCGAGTGGTGTCTAGATCGATTCTTTTAATCATAGAACACACTGATGATATAAACATCTTAAGTAAACGAATTGCTAACGTTAACCATAGTGAAATTGCTGGTTCTAAATGAATCAGGAAATCTGTTAGTCAGATATGATTACCAATTATTATATTATCTACTTTTTATGATGTTCAGTTAATTATGGAAAATATTGATTGTTGTGAAATCATAAAGAACTGAATCTAACTAATAACACTATCATCAATCAATATGACTCATTTGCACATCAATCTTCAGCCTTTGTACATATTATCGTCATCATTTGCTATGATTGCTTGAGATCAAGATTTGTCCATAGTAGTGTTTGATTCTTTCTGGAAATCGACGATACCATCTCAATCTGCAAACTATTAAGTTTAATCATTATGCATAATACACTTGTATGTTTGGAGTTATATCAAACATCGATACGTCTAACGAGGAGGCATATATCTACAATCCAATGATACATGACGTACCTATCGGCGAATGCACAAATGCGCAGAAGAAACCCTATGGACTAGAATAAGCCATACGAAGGAAGAAATGTTGACCAAATGTGTAAACCCTTAATGACACACCAATATCTTTGTACTGTCACTACGAAGATGTGGTTTAAAAACGACTAGTGTGATAGAATACTCCTTTCGGAGGACGGAAATCACCCATGTAACTCTCCAATGACACAAATTGAACATGTATCATGATGTCACTAGATTCAGAAAAACCCCTAATTTTACGTTAGAATAGCATGGGAGGAGAAAATGCCTAAATGTTCTATTCTCTAATGACACAAATTAACTTATTCGGATGCACGAGAGATTGGTTAAAAACTAAACTTGGCACTAGAATAGCTAGTAGGAGTGACGGATATTGACCTTTATAATCCGTTCATCTGCGCCGCCCAATGCTACGTCATGCAAAACCCACCTCTTATAGGTCGTAGATGGTGGATCGCACCGAAGATTTGGTTCTTAATCCACCCCTCGGTCTAATGATCTGACTAGCGAGCTAAGCGCTGCCTGCAGGACGAAACATGACCATAAAAGTTAACTCCAATGGACACAAACCACACCAATGGATGTATCAAAGCGGTAAAAACTCCTACTAATTGGACCCTAGAATAAGCCTACGGTTGAAACGAAATGACCTAAATGTCTAATCCCCCACTATGTATTAGAACTCCATGAAACTTTTTGGCCACACATGCCACAATACATTAAGTTTTATGACAAACCACTAGACTCGGACTAGAATAAGCCCTACTAGTAGGAATGAACGACTATTGACTCCTAACATGTTAACCACCCAATGACAGAAACACACCTGATTGGAGGCCCACAACATTCGGTTTAAAAACCCCTAATCTGAACGTAGAATAAGCCTGGGTCAGGGGCGACTAAGAGTACACTATATTTAATCCAATGGACGTAACATGACTTATGCGTCATACAATCGGATCATATTGGTTCAAAACCTTAGCAAGACATTATTTGGATCAGAACATGACTACAGATCCTTCGTAGACCGAAATATGATACCTCAATGATTATTCCAACGTACACATCACACACGTACTCTCTGGACATGTCACACAACACATAAAGATTTTGTAATAAACCCCTAATGTTGAACTCCGAACTAAGCCTCCTAGGGGAGCGAAACATGTACTTAAATGTTCAACTCACATGAGACAAAACACACCCTATTGGCACTTTGCAGAAGAATTGGTTAAAAACCCTTACATTGACAGAATAAGCGGGGGAACGACCGACCAAAACATAACCAAATGTCCTCCATTGGACAAAAACACACATTTTAATGGTCATGCAGCAAAGATCTTGCGTAAAAATCCTACATCCGAACTTAATCCTCAATGACAACAAATGTATACTTATGGGATTGCACCAAGATTGGTTAAAAATCCTTAATTGGACTTAGAAAGGAGTCTTAAGGGTTGATATGACGAACATGCACCTAAGTGTTAACCAATGACACAAAACACACGTATTGGATGGCCAAGATTGTTTACTAACATAATAGGACTTAGAATAAGCCAAAGGGACGACGGGAAAATGGGACTTTAAAATTTGTTAATTCCAATGACATAAATGGAAAATTTGCTAAGTGTTATGTGTTGATTGTTGTGTGTAAGTATGATGGTTATCGAGATCCCAATTGCCGTGGTAATCGCGTAGGAATTGCTAAGTGTTAGGTTGTGAACTTGATTAGGAATGACTTGAGTAAATGCATGAATTTTTGGAAAAACGATCAGGGAAATCGATTTCCCAATCGATTGGATGAGTTGCAGGAAGTTCACCATTTTGACCCAATCGATTTACCAAATTGTATAAATATATCTTTCAAAATCTTTTAAGAAATCGATTTGGAAATCGATTGGCAGAGAGGCAGGAACTCCGCAAAACTGCCGAAATCGATTTGGAAATCGATTTGGCAACCCAGGGACTCATCAGAACTGACAAAATCGACTTAGAAATCGATTTGGTCATGTAGAAACTCAGCATAACTGACCAAATCGATTTGGCAATCGATTTCCTCAGCAAAAGTACTTATTTTGAGTTAGATAATCGATTGCTCAATTGATTTATCAATGCTTTGGTCAGTTATGTATTACTTGATGGTTTGAGAACTTCATTTTGAGTTCATTGTTAATTGGCTAGCATTATATGAACTTTTAGCATATGGAAAATCCTTTAAGGTGCATGCTTAGTTGAAAGGTTATTTTGTGCATTAAAAACTTAAATGTTAGTGCTTATCTGTTAATGTTCGGTTGGTGACCCTTACAATATGTGGAAATCTGGGCTTTGCCTAGATGAGAGTCAGGACGATCTACCGATTCGTACCTCACACGGAATGGAGATGGGAACGCTTACTGCATAACGTTAGGAGGATCTCACGGAGCGCGTGGAGATTACTCAGGGTAGTATAGCTTTTTGGCAGGATGAATCCAGATTAGGATGTGTTAGGGACTAGGGGTCCTTCTTTTTTGGTGAGAGATTTTTAGTTTTGGTAAAACTGTACTTTTACGTAATATTAAATCAGTTTGACATCATATTTGGATGGGTTTCATGTACCATTTGATGTGTGTGAAATGTTTTGGATTTGTAATTGGAGACAACTTTTCCGCTGCTTGTAAATTATATAGATCAATTAATTTATCCAAAGGCTTTCCTGATTTTAATTCTTTGTCGTTTTTAAATTACTTTTGAAAAAAAAATATACCCTCGCTTTGAAAAACGGGGTGTTACATCGTGCCAGGCCTATTCTAGTCAATTAGGGTTTTTTACCAATCTTGTGCATCCAATAGGTGGGTTTGTGTCATTGGATGAACATTTAGGTCATTTTCGTCCTCCCTAGGCTTATTCTAGTCCAATTAGGGTTTTTAACCAATCTTGTGCATCCAATAAGTTGTTGTTTGTGTCATTGGATTAACATTTAGGTCATTTTCGTCCTCCTAGGCTTATTCTTGTCCAATTAGGGTTTTTAACCAATCTTGTGCATCCAATAAGTTCATTTGTGTCATTGGATGAACATTTAGGTCATTTTCGTCCTCCCTAGGTTATTCTAGTCCAATTAGGGTTTTTTAACCAATCTTGTGCATCCAATAAGTTGTCATTTGTGTCATTGGATGAACATTTAGGTCATTTTCGTCCTCTCCCTAGGCTTATTCTTGTCCAATTAGGGGTTTTTAACCAATCTTGTGCATCCAATAAGTTCATTTGTCATTGGATGAACATTTAGGTCATTTTCGTCCTCCCTAGGCTTATTCTAGTCCAATTAGGGTTTTTTACCAATCTTGTGCATCCAATAAGTTCATTTGTGTCATTGGATGAAACATTTAGGTCATTTTCGTCCTCCCTAGGCTTATTCTTGTCCAATTAGGGTTTTTAACCAATCTTGTGCATCCAATAGGTGTGTTTGTGTCATTGGATTAACATTTAGGTCATTTTCGTCCTCCCTAGGCTTATTCTTGTCCAATTAGGGTTTTTACCAATCTTGTGCATCCAATAAGTTCATTTGTGTCATTGGATGAACATTTAGGTCATTTTCGTCCTCCCTAGGTTTATTCTTGTCCAATTAGGGTTTTTAACCAATCTTGTGCATCCAATAAGTTCATTTGTGTCATTGGATGAACATTTAGGTCATTTTCGTCCTCCCTAGGCTATTCTTGTCCATTTAGGGGTTTTTAACCAATCTTGTGCATCCAATAAGTTCATTTGTGTCATTGGATGACATTTAGGTCATTTCGTCCTCCCTAGGCTTATTCTTGTCCAATTAGGGTTTTTAACCAATCTTGTGCATCCAATAGGTGTCTTTGTGTCATTGGATTAACATTTAGGTCATTTTCGTCCTCCCTAGGCTTATTCTAGTCCAATTAGGGTTAGTAAACCAATCTTGTGCATCCAATAGCTGTGTTTGTGTCATTGGATTAACATTTAGGTCATTTTCGTCCTCCGTAGGCTTATTCTAGTCCAATTAGGGTTTTTAACCAATCTTGTGCATCCAATAAGTTCATTTGTGTCATTGGATTAACATTTAGGTCATTTTCGTCCTCCCTAGGCTTATTCTAGTCCAATTAGGGTTTTTAACCAATCTTGTGCATCCAATAAGTTCATTTGTGTCATTGGATTAACATTTAGGTCATTTTCGTCCTCCCTAGGCTTATTCTAGTCCAATTAGGGTTTTTAAACCAATCTTGTGCATCCAATAAGTCATTGTGTCATTGAATTCAAGTCATTTTAGTCTCCTTTTGAAAGAATTCTGTGTGTGTGGATGACCAATCTTGTGAGGTGGTCATTTTCCTCCATCTAGGATCTCATTTCTTGTAGAGCTTGGTCCATTTATGGTTATTAAGGATGCATTTTTGAGTTAACAACATCTTGTCTGCATCCAATCAGTTCTAGTAAAGTCTGGAATCGTTTTATTTCATTGGATTGTTGGATACATTTAGGTCATTTATTCTTGTCGTGCACAATCTTCTCTATCATCCATTAGGCTTGATATTCTTGTCCAATTAGGGTTTTGAATAATCTTGTGCATCCATACTGTTACCAATATTAACATTTAGTTGCATATTATTCTCATCAATTAGGTTTTTAGGAATCTTGTGATAATCTAGTTAATAATATTTAGTATACAACTTCCCCATAGGCTTGTTCTAGTCTAAGGATAGAAGTCATTGTGTCAACAGGATTTTTAGGTCATTTTTCGTCCTCCCTAGGCTTATTCTAGTCCAATTAGGGTTTTTAACCAATCTTGTGCATCCAATAGGTTGTTTGTGTCATTGGATTAACATTTAGGTCATTTTCGTCCTCCCTAGGCTTATTCTAGTCCAATTAGGGTTTTTAACCAATCTTGTGCATCCAATAAGTTCATTTGTGTCATTGGATTAACATTTAGGTCATTTTCGTCCTCCCTAGGCTTATTCTTGTCCAATTAGGGTTTTAACCAATCTTGTGCATCCAATAAGTTCATTTGTGTCATTGGATAACAATTTAGGTCATTTTCGTCCTCCCTAAGCTTATTCTTGTCCCAATTAGGGTTTTTAACCAATCTTGTGCATCCAATAGGTGTCATTGTGTCATTGGATTAACATTTAGGTCATTTTCGTCCTCCCTAGGCTTATTCTAGTCCAATTAGGGTTTTTAACCAATCTTGTGCATCCAATAAGTGTGTTTGTGTCATTGGATTAACATTTAGGTCATTTTCGTCCTCCCTAGGCTTATTCTAGTCCAATTAGGTTTTTTAACCAATCTTGTGCATCCAATAAGTTCATTTGTGTCATTGGATTAACATTTAGGTCATTTTCGTCCTCCCTAGGCTTATTCTTGTCCAATTAGGGTTTTTAACCAATCTTGTGCATCCAATAGGTTCATTTGTGTCATTGGATTAACATTTAGGTCATTTTCGTCCTCCCTAGGCTTATTCTTGTCCAATTAGGGTTTTTAACCAATCTTGTGCATCCAATAAGTTCATTTGTGTCATTGGATTAACATTTAGGTCATTTTCGTCCATCCTAGGTTTATTCTAGTCCAATTAGGGTTTTTAACCATTCTTGTGCATCCAATAAGTTCATTTGTGTCATTGGATGAACATTTAGGTCATTTTCGTCCTCCCTAGGCTTATTCTAGTCCAATTAGGTTTTTTAACCAATCTTGTGCATCCAATAGGTGTGTGTTGTGTCATTGGATTAACATTTAGGTCATTTTCGTCCTCCCTAGGCTTATTCTAGTCCAATTAGGGTTTTTTAACCAATCTTGTGCATCTAATAGGTGTGTTTGTGTCATTGGATTAACATTTAGGTCATTTTCGTCCTCCCTAGGCTTATTCTTGTCCAATTAGGGTTTTTAACCAATCTTGTGCATCCAATAAGTTCATTTGTGTCATTGGATTAACATTTAGGTCATTTTCGTCCTCGCTAGGTTTATTCTAGTCCATTAGGGTTTTTAACCAATCTTGTGCATCCAATAAGTTCATTTGTGTCATTGGATTAACATTTAGGTCATTTTCGTCCTCCCTAGGCTTATTCTTGTCCAATTAGGGTTTTTTTTATAATCTTGTGCATCCAATAGGTGTGCTTGTGTCATTGGATTAACATTTAGGTAATTTTCGTCCTCCCAAGGCTTATTCTAGTCGAATTAGGGTTTTTTTTACTAATCTTGTGAATCCAATAGGTGTGTTTGTGTAATTGGATTAACATTTAGGTCATTTTCGTCCTACCAAGACTTATTCTTGTCCAATTAGGGTTTTTAACCAATCTTGTGCATCCAATAAGTTCATTTGTGTCATTGGATTAACATTTAGGTCATTTTCGTCCTCCCTAGGCTTATTCTAGTCCATTTAGGGTTTTTTACCAATCTTGTGCATCCAATAAGTTGTGTTGTGTCATTGGATGAACATTTAGGTCATTTTCGTCCTCCCTAGGTTTATTCTAGTCCATTTAGGGTTTTTTTCCAATCTTGTGCATCCAATAAGTTCATTTGTGTCATTGGATTACAATTTAGGTCATTTTCGTCCTCCCTAGGCTTATTCTAGTCCAATTAGGGTTTTTTTATAAATCTTGTGCATCCAATAGGTGTGCTTGTGTCATTGGATTAACATTTAGGTCAATTTTCGTCCTCCCAAGGCTTATTCTAGTCGAATTAGGGTTTTTTTACCAATCTTTGTGAATCCCAATAGTGTGTTTTGTGTAATTGGATTAACATTTAGGTCATTTTCGTCCTACCAAGGCTTATTCTTGTCCAATTAGGGTATTTAACCAATCATGTGCATCCAATAAGTTCATTTGTGTCATTGGATTAACATTTAGGTCATTTTCGTCCTCCATAGGTTTATTCTAGTCCAATTAGGGTTTTTAACCAATCTTGTGCATCCAATAAGTTCATTTGTGTGATGGGATTAGAATTTTCGTCCTCCCAAGGCTTATTCTAGTCCATGTAGGGTGTTTGTCCAATCTTGTGCTTCGAATAAGTTCATTTGTGTTATTGGATTACAATTTAGGTCATTGTCATCCTCCCTTGGCTTATTCATGTCCAATAAGTGTTTTTAACCAATCTTGTGCTTCCAATAGGTGTCTTTATGTCATTGGATTAACATTTAAATCATTTTCGTGCTCCCTAGGCTTATTCTAGTCCAATTAGAATTAGTAAACCAATCTTGTGCATCCAATAGCGGTGTTTGTGTCATTGGATTAACACTTAGGTCATTTTCGTCCTCCGTAGGCTTATTCTAGTCCAATTAGGGTTTTTAACCAATCTTGTGCATCCAATAGGTGTGTTTGTGTCATTGGATTAACATTTAGGTCATTTTCGTCCTCCCTAGGCTTATTCTTGTCCAATTAGGGTTTTTAACCAATCTTGTGCATCCCATAAGTTCATTTGTGTCATTAGGTTAACATTTAGGTCATTTTCTTCCTCCGTACGCTTATTCTATCCATTTAAGGTTTTTGTCCAATCTTGTGCATCCAATAAGTTTATTTGTGTCATTGGATTACAATTTAGTTCATTGTCATCCTCCCTAGGCTTATTCCAGTCCAATTAGGATTTTTATCCAATCTTGGGCATCCAATTGGTGTGTTTGTGTCATTGGATTAACATTTAGGTCATTTTCGTCCTCCCTAGGCTAATTCTTGTCCATTAGTGTTTCTAACCAATCTTGTGCATCCAATAAGTTAATTTATGTCATTGGATTAACATTTAGGTCATTTTCTTCCACCGTAGGCTTATTCTAGTCCATTTAGGGTTTTTTTCCAATCTTGTGCATCCAATAAGTTTATTTGTGTCATTGGATTACAATTTAGGTCATTTTCGTCCTCCCTAGGCTTATTCTAGTCGAATTAGGGTTTTTTTTATAAATCTTGTGCATCCAATAGGTGTGCTTGTGTCATTGGATTAACATTTAGGTAATTTTCGTCCTCCCAAGGCTTATTCTAGTCGAATTAGGGTTTTTAACCAATCTTGTGCATCTAATAGGTGTGTTTGTGTAATTGGATGAACATTTAGGTCATTTTCGTCCTACCTAGGCTTATTCTTGTCCAATTAGGGTTTTTAACCAATCTTGTGCATCCAATAAGTTCATTTGTGTCATTGGATTAACATTTTGGCCATTTTCGTCCACCGCAGGTTTATTCTAGTCCATTTAGGGTTTTTGTCCAATCTTGTGCATCCAATAAGTTCATTTGTGTCATTGGATTAACATTTAGGTCATTTTCGTCCTCCCTAGGCTTATTCTTAGTCCAATTAGGGTTTTTTTTATAAATCTTGTGCATCCAATAGGTGTGCTTGTGTCATTGGATTAACATTTAGGTCATTTTCGTCCTCCCTAGGCTTATTCTAGTCGAATTAGGGTTTTTTTTTACTAATCTTGTGCATCCAATAGGTGTGTTTGTGTAATTGGATTAATATTTAGGTCATTTTCGTCCTACCAAGACCTATTCTTGTCCAATTAGGGTTTTTAACCAATCTTGTGCATCCAATAAGTTGTTTTTGTGTCATTGGATTAACATTTAGGTCATTTTCGTCCTCCCTAGGCTTATTCTAGTCCATTTAGGGTTTTTAACCAAATCTTGTGCATCCAATAAGATGTTTATGTCATTGAATTAACATTTAGGTCATTTTCGTCCACCGTAGGTTTATTCTTGTCCAATTTAGGGTTTTTGTCCCAATCTTGTGCATCCAATAAGTTCATTTGTGTCATTGGATTAACATTTAGGTCATTTTCGTCCTCCCTAGGCTTATTCTAGTCCAATTAGGGTTTTTTTTATAATCTTGTGCATCCAATAGGTGTGCTTTGTGTCATTGGATTAACATTTAGGTCATTTTCGTCCTCCCTAGGCTTATTCTTGTCGAATTAGGGTTTTTTACTAATCTTGTGCATCCAATAGGTGTGTTTGTGTCAATTGGATTAACATTTAGGTCATTTTCGTCCTACCTAGGCTTATTCTTGTCCAATTAGGGTTTTTAACCAATCTGTGCATCCAATAAGTTCATTTGTGTCATTGGATTAACATTTAGGTCATTTTCGTCCTCCCTAGGTTTATTCTAGTCCAATTAGGGTTTTTAACCAATCTTGTGCATCCAATAAGTTCATTTGTGTCATGGGATGAACATTTAGGTCATTTTCGTCCTCCCAAGGCTTATTCTAGTCCATGTAGGGTGTTTGTCCAATCTTGTGCATCCGAATAAGTTCATTTGTGTCATTGGATTACATTTTAGGTCATTTTCGTCCTCCCTAGGCTTATTCTTGTCCAATAAGTGTTTTTAACCAATCTTGTGCATCCAATAGGTGTCTTTGTGTCATTGGATTAACATTTAGGTCATTTTCGTCCTCCCTAGGCTTATTCTAGTCCAATTAGGGTTTTTAACCAATCTTGTGCATCCAATAGCGTGTTTGTGTCATTGGATTAACATTTAGGTCATTTTCGTCCTCCGTAGGCTTATTCTAGTCCAATTAGGGTTTTTAACCAATCTTGTGCATCCAATAGGTGTGTTTGTGTCATTGGATTAACATTTAGGTCATTTTCGTCCTCCCTAGGCTTATTCTAGTCCAATTAGGGTTTTTAACCAATCTTGTGCATCCAATAAGTTTCATTTGTGTCATTGGATTAACATTTAGGTCATTTTCGTCCTCCCTAGGCTTATTCTTGTCCAATTTAGGGTTTTTAACCAATCTTGTGCATCCAATAAGTTCATTTGTGTCATTGGATTACATTTAGGTCATTTTCGTCCTCCCTAGGCTTATTCTTGTCCAATTAGGGTTTTTAACCAATCTTGTGCATCCAATAGTTGTGTTTGTGTCATTGGATTGAACATTTAGGTCATTTTCGTCCTCCCTAGGCTTATTCTTGTCCAATTAGGGTTTTTAACCAATCTTGTGCATCCAATAAGTTCATTTTGTGTCATTGGATTAACATTTAGGTCATTTTCGTCCTCCCTAGGCTTATTCTAGTCCAATTAGGGTTTTTAACCAATCTTGTGCATCCAATAAGTTTATTTGTGTCATTGGATTACATTTAGGTCATTTTCGTCCTCCCTAGGCTTATTTCTAGTCCAATTAGGTTTTTTTTTTACCAATCTTGTGCATCCAATAGGTGTGCTTTTGTGTCATTGGATTAACATTTAGGTCATTTTCGTCCTCCCTAGGCTTATTCTAGTCCAATTAGGGTTTTTAACCAATCTTGTGCATCCAATAGGTGTGTTTGTGTCATTGGATGAACATTTAGGTCATTTTCGTCCTCCCTAGGCTTATTCTTGTCCAATTAGGGTTTTTAACCAATCTTGTGCATCCAATAAGTTCATTTGTGTCATTGGATTAACATTTAGGTCATTTTCGTCCTCCCTAGGTTTATTCTAGTCCATTTAGGGTTTTTAACCAATCTTGTGCATCCAATAAGTTCATTTGTGTCATTGGATTAACATTTAGGTCATTTTCGTCCTCCCTAGGCTTATTCTAGTCCAATTAGGGTTTTTAACCAATCTTGTGCATCCAATAGGTGTGCATTGTGTCATTGGATTAACATTTAGGTCATTTTCGTCCTCCCTAGGCTTATTCTAGTCCAATTAGGGTTTTTTTTACCAATCTTGTGCATCCAATAGGTGTGTTTGTGTCATTGGATGAACATTTAGGTCATTTTCGTCCTCCCTAGACTTACTTCTTGTCCAATTAGGGTTTTTAACCAATCTTGTGCATCCAATAAGTTCATTTGTGTCATTGGATGAACATTTAGGTCATTTTCGTCCTCCCTAGGCTTATTCTTGTCCAATTAGGGTTTTTTAACCAATCTTGTGCATCCAATAAGTTCATTTGTGTCATTGGATTAACATTTAGGTCATTTTCGTCCTCCCTAGGTTTATTCTAGTCCAATTAGGGTTTTTAACCAATCTTGTGCATCCAATAAGTTCATTTGTGTCATTGGATTAACATTTAGGTCATTTTCGTCCTCCCTAGGCTTATTCTAGTCCAATTAGGGTTTTTTTTAACCAATCTTGTGCATCCAATAGGTGTGCTTGTGTAATTGGATTAACATTTAGGTCATTTTCGTCCTCCCTAGGCGTTATTCTTGTCCAATTAGGGTTTTTACCAATCTTGTGCATCCAATAGGTGTGTTTTGTGTCATTGGATGAACATTTAGGTCATTTTCGTCCTACCTAGGCTTATTCTTGTCCAATTAGGGTTTTTAACCAATCTTGTGCATCCAATAAGTTCATTTGTGTCATTGGATTAACATTTAGGTCATTTTCGTCCTCCATAGGTTTATTCTAGTCCAATTAGGGTTTTTAACCAATCTTGTGCATCCAATAAGTTCATTTGTGTCATGGATTAGAATTTAGGTCATTTTCGTCCTCCCTAGGCTTATTCTAGTCCATGTAGGGTTTTTAACCAATCTTGTGCATCCAATAAGTTCATTTGTGTCATTGGATTAACATTTTAGGTCATTTTCGTCTCCCTTGGCTTATTCTTGTCCAATTAGGTTTTTAACCAATCTTGTGCATCCAATAGGTGTCATTTGTGTCATTGGATTAACATTTAGGTCATTTTCGTCCTCCCTAGGCTTATTCTAGTCCAATTAGGGTTTTTAAACCAATCTTGTGCATCCAATAGCGTGTGTTTGTGTCATTGGATTAACATTTAGGTCATTTTCGTCCTCCCTAGGCTTATTCTAGTCCAATTAGGGTTTTTAACCAATCTTGTGCATCCAATAGGTGTGTTTGTGTCATTGGATGAACATTTAGGTCATTTTCGTCCTCCCTAGGCTTATTCTTGTCCAATTAGGGTTTTTAACCAATCTTGTGCATCCAATAAGTTCATTTGTGTCATTGGATGAACATTTAGGTCATTTTCGTCCTCCCTAGGCTTATTCTTGTCCAATTAGGGTTTTTTACCAATCTTGTGCATCCAATAAGTTTGTTTGTGTCATTGGATTAACATTTAGGTCATTTTCGTCCTCCCTAGGCTTATTCTTGTCCAATTAGGGTTTTTATCCAATCTTGTGCATCCAATAGGTGTGTTTTGTGTCATTGGATTAACATTTAGGTCATTTTCGTCCTCCCTAGGCTTATTCTTGTCCAATTAGGGTTTTTAACCAATCTTGTGCATCCAATAAGTTCATTTGTGTCATTGGATTAACATTTAGGTCATTTTCGTCCACCCTAGGGCTTATTCTTGTCCAATTAGGGTTTTTAACCAATCTTGTGCATCCAATAAGTTCATTTGTGTCATTGGATTAACATTTAGGTCATTTTCGTCCTCCCTAGGCTTATTCTAGTCCAATTAGGGTTTTTAAATAAATCTTGTGCATCCAATAGGTTCATTTGTGTCATTGGATGAACATTTAGGTCATTTTTCGTCTCCCTAGGCTTATTCTTGTCCAATTAGGGTTTTTATTTACCAATCTTGTGCATCCAATAGGTTCATTTGTGTCATTGGATGAACATTTAGGTCATTTTCGTCCTCCCTAGGCTTATTCTTGTCCAATTAGGGTTTTTAACCAATCTTGTGCATCCAATAAGTTCATTTGTGTCATTGGATGAACATTTAGGTCATTTTCGTCCTCCCTAGGTTTATTCTTGTCCAATTAGGGTTTTTAACCAATCTTGTGCATCCAATAAGTTCATTTGTGTCATTGGATTAACATTTAGGTCATTTTCGTCCTCCCTAGGCTTATTCTTGTCCAATTAGGGTTTTTAACCAATCTTGTGCATCCAATAAGTGTGTTTGTGTCATTGGATTAACATTTAGGTCATTTTCGTCCTCCCTAGGCTTATTCTTGTCCAATTAGGTTTTTTTTTTACAATCTTGTGCATCCAATAGGTGTGTTTGTGTCATTGGATTAACATTTAGGTCATTTTCGTCCTCCCTAGGCTTATTCTTGTCCAATTAGGGTTTTTAACCAATCTTGTGCATCCAATAAGTTCATTTGTGTCATTGGATGAACATTTAGGTCATTTTCGTCCTCCCTAGGCTTATTCTTGTCCAATTAGGGTTTTTAACCAATCTTGTGCATCCAATAAGTTCATTTTGTGTCATTGGATTAACATTTAGGTCATTTTCGTCCTCCCTAGGCTTATTCTTGTCCAATTAGGGTTTTTAACCAATCTTGTGCATCCAATAAGTTCATTTGTGTCATTGGATTAACATTTAGGTCATTTTCGTCCTCCCTAGGCTTATTCTTGTCCAATTAGGGTTTTTTTTTAACCAATCTTGTGCATCCAATAGGTGTGTTTGTGTCATTTGATGAACATTTAGGTCATTTTCGTCCTCCCTAGGCTTATTCTTAGTCCAATTAGGGTTTTTAACCAATCTTGTGCATCCAATAGGTGTGTTTGTGTCATTGGATTAACATTTAGGTCATTTTCGTCCTCCCTAGGCTTATTCTTGTCCAATTAGGGTTTTTACCAATCTTGTGCATCCAATAAGTTCATTTGTGTCATTGGATGAACATTTAGGTCATTTTCGTCCTCCCTAGGCTTATTCTAGTCCAATTAGGGTTTTTAACCAATCTTGTGCATCCAATAAGTTCATTTGTGTCATTGGATTAACATTTAGGTCATTTTCGTCCTCCCTAGGCTTATTCTTGTCCAATTAGGGTTTTTGTTCCAATCTTGTGCATCCAATAGGTTCATTTGTGTCATTGGATTAACATTTAGGTCATTTTCGTCCTCCCTAGGCTTATTCTTGTCCAATTAGGGTTTTTAACCAATCTTGTGCATCCAATAGGTTGTTTGTGTCATTGGATGAACATTTAGGTCATTTTCGTCCTCCCTAGGCTTATTCTTGTCCAATTAGGGTTTTTAACCAATCTTGTGCATCCAATAAGTTCATTTGTGTCATTGGATTAACATTTAGGTCATTTTCGTCCTCCCTAGGCTTATTCTTGTCCAATTAGGGTTTTTTAACCAATCTTGTGCATCCAATAAGTTGTTTGTGTCATTGGATGAACATTTAGGTCATTTTCGTCCTCCCTAGGCTTATTCTTGTCCAATTAGGGTTTTTAACCAATCTTGTGCATCCAATAAGTTCATTTGTGTCATTGGATGAACATTTAGGTCATTTTCGTCCTCCCTAGGCTTATTCTTGTCCAATTAGGTTTTTAACCAATCTTGTGCATCCAATAAGTTCATTTGTGTCATTGGATGAACATTTAGGTCATTTTCGTCCTCCCTAGGCTTATTCTTGTCCAATTAGGGTTTTTAACCAATCTTGTGCATCCAATAAGTTCATTTGTGTCATTGGATGAACATTTAGGTCATTTTCGTCCTCCCTAGGCTTATTCTTGTCCAATTAGGGTTTTTAACCAATCTTGTGCATCCAATAAGTTCATTTGTGTCATTGGATTAACATTTAGGTCATTTTCGTCCTCCCTAGGCTTATTCTTGTCCAATTAGGGTTTTTAACCAATCTTGTGCATCCAATAAGTTCATTTGTGTCATTGGATGAACATTTAGGTCATTTTCGTCCTCCCTAGGCTTATTCTTGTCCAATTAGGGTTTTAACCAATCTTGTGCATCCAATAGGTGTGTTTGTGTCATTGGATTAACATTTAGGTCATTTTCGTCCTCCCTAGGCTTATTCTTGTCCAATTAGGGTTTTTAACCAATCTTGTGCATCCAATAGGTTCATTTGTGTCATTGGATTAACATTTAGGTCATTTTCGTCCTCCCTAGGCTTATTCTTGTCCAATTAGGGTTTTTAACCAATCTTGTGCATCCAATAAGTTCATTTGTGTCATTGGATGAACATTTAGGTCATTTTCGTCCTCCCTAGGCTTATTCTTGTCCAATTAGGGTTTTTAACCAATCTTGTGCATCCAATAAGTTCATTTGTGTCATTGGATGAACATTTAGGTCATTTTCGTCCTCCCTAGGCTTATTCTTGTCCAATTAGGGTTTTTTTTAACCAATCTTGTGCATCCAATAGGTTCATTTGTGTCATTGGATGAACATTTAGGTCATTTTCGTCCTCCCTAGGCTTATTCTTGTCCAATTAGGGTTTTTAACCAATCTTGTGCATCCAATAAGTTCATTTGTGTCATTGGATGAACATTTAGGTCATTTTCGTCCTCCCTAGGCTTATTCTTGTCCAATTAGGGTTTTTTAACCAATCTTGTGCATCCAATAAGTTGTTTGTGTCATTGGATGAACATTTAGGTCATTTTCGTCCTCCCTAGGCTTATTCTTGTCCAATTAGGGTTTTTAACCAATCTTGTGCATCCAATAAGTGTGTTTGTGTCATTGGATGAACATTTAGGTCATTTTCGTCCTCCCTAGGCTTATTCTTGTCCAATTAGGGTTTTTAACCAATCTTGTGCATCCAATAAGTTCATTTGTGTCATTGGATGAACATTTAGGTCATTTTCGTCCTCCCTAGGCTTATTCTTGTCCAATTAGGGTTTTTTAACCAATCTTGTGCATCCAATAAGTTCATTTGTGTCATTGGATGAACATTTAGGTCATTTTCGTCCTCCCTAGGCTTATTCTTGTCCAATTAGGGTTTTTAACCAATCTTGTGCATCCAATAAGTTCATTTGTGTCATTGGATGAACATTTAGGTCATTTTCGTCCTCCCTAGGCTTATTCTTGTCCAATTAGGGTTTTTAACCAATCTTGTGCATCCAATAGGTTTCATTTGTGTCATTGGATGAACATTTAGGTCATTTTCGTCCTCCCTAGGCTTATTCTTGTCCAATTAGGGTTTTTTAACCAATCTTGTGCATCCTCCAATAAGTTCATTTGTGTCATTGGATGAACATTTAGGTCATTTTCGTCCTCCCTAGGCTTATTCTTGTCCAATTAGGGTTTTTAACCAATCTTGTGCATCCAATAAGTTCATTTGTGTCATTGGATGAACATTTAGGTCATTTTCGTCCTCCCTAGGCTTATTCTTGTCCAATTAGGGTTTTTAACCAATCTTGTGCATCCAATAAGTTCATTTGTGTCATTGGATGAACATTTAGGTCATTTTCGTCCTCCCTAGGCTTATTCTTGTCCAATTAGGGTTTTTTAACCAATCTTGTGCATCCAATAAGTTCATTTGTGTCATTGGATGAACATTTAGGTCATTTTCGTCCTCCCTAGGCTTATTCTTGTCCAATTAGGGTTTTTAACCAATCTTGTGCATCCAATAAGTTCATTTGTGTCATTGGATTAACATTTAGGTCATTTTCGTCCTCCTAGGCTTATTCTTGTCCAATTAGGGTTTTTTAACCAATCTTGTGCATCCAATAAGTTCATTTGTGTCATTGGATGAACATTTAGGTCATTTTCGTCCTCCCTAGGCTTATTCTTGTCCAATTAGGGTTTTTAACCAATCTTGTGCATCCAATAAGTTCATTTGTGTCATTGGATGAACATTTTAGGTCATTTTCGTCCTCCCTAGGCTTATTCTTGTCCAATTAGGGTTTTTTAACCAATCTTGTGCATCCAATAAGTTCATTTGTGTCATTGGATTAACATTTAGGTCATTTTCGTCCTCCTAGGCTTATTCTTGTCCAATTAGGGTTTTTAACCAATCTTGTGCATCCAATAGTAAGTTCATCATTGATTAACATTTGTTTGTGTCATTGGATGAACATTTAGGTCATTTTCGTCCTCCCTAGGCTTATTCTTGTCCAATTAGGGTTTTTTTAACCAATCTTGTGCATCCAATAAGTTGTGTTGTGTCATTGGATGAACATTTAGGTCATTTTCGTCCTCCCTAGGCTTATTCTTGTCCAATTAGGGTTTTTAACCAATCTTGTGCATCCAATAGTGTGTTTGTGTCATTGGATTAACATTTAGGTCATTTTCGTCCTCCCTAGGCTTATTCTTGTCCAATTAGGGTTTTTAACCAATCTTGTGCATCCAATAAGTTCATTTGTGTCATTGGATGAACATTTAGGTCATTTTCGTCCTCCCTAGGCTTATTCTTGTCCAATTAGGTTTTTAACCAATCTTGTGCATCCAATAAGTTCATTTGTGTCATTGGATGAACATTTAGGTCATTTTCGTCCTCCCTAGGCTTATTCTTGTCCAATTAGGGTTTTTAACCAATCTTGTGCATCCAATAGGTGTGTTTGTGTCATTGGATGAACATTTAGGTCATTTTCGTCCTCCCTAGGCTTATTCTTGTCCAATTAGGGTTTTTAACCAATCTTGTGCATCCAATAAGTTCATTTGTGTCATTGGATGAACATTTAGTCATCATTTTCGTCCTCCCTAGGCTTATTCTAGTCCAATTAGGGTTTTTAACCTATCTTGTGCATCCAATAAGTTCATTTGTGTGTATTGGATTAACATTTAGGTCATTTTCGTCCTCCCTTAGCTTATTCTTGTCCAATAAGTGTTTTTAACCAATCTTGTGCATCCAATAGGTGTCTTTGTGTCATTGGATAACATTTAGGTCATTTTCGTCCTCCCTAGGATTACTCTAGTCCAATTAGGGTTTTTAACGAATCTTGTGCATCCAATAAGTTCATTTGTGTCATTGGATTAACATTTAAATCATTTTCGTGCTCCCTAGGCTTATTCTAGTCCAATTAGGTTTTAAACCAATCTTGTGCATCCAATAAGTGTGTTTGTGTCATTGGATTAACATTTAGGTCATTTTCGTCCTCCCTAGGCTTATTCTTGTCAATTAGGGTTTTAACCAAATCTTGTGCATCCAATAGGTGTGTTTGTGTCATTGGATTAACATTTAAGTCATTTTCGTCCTCCCTAGGCTTATTCTAGTCCAATTAGGGTCTTTTAACCAATCTTGTGCATCCAATAAGTTCATTTGTGTCATTGGATTAACATTTAGTTCATTTTCGTCCTCCCTAGGCTTATTCTTGTCCAATTAGGGTTTTTAACCAATCTTGTGCATCCAATAAGTTCATTTGTGTAATTGGATTAACATTTAGGTCATTTTCGTCCTCCCTAGGCTTATTCTTGTCCAATTAGGGTTTTTTAACCAATCTTGTGTATCCAATAGGTGTGTTTTGTGTCATTGGATAACAACAGTTAGGTCATTTTCGTCCTCCCTAGGCTTATTCTAGTCAATTAGGCTTTTTAACCAATCTTTTGCATCCAATAGGTGTGTTTGTGTCGGATTCACATTTAGGTCATTTTCGTCCTCCCTAGACTTATTCTTGTCCAATTAGGGTTTTTAACCAATCTTGTGCATCCAATAAGTTCAATTGTGTCATTGGATGAACATTTAGGTCATTTTCGTCCTCCCTAGGCTTATTCTTGTCCAATTAGTGTTTTTACCCAATCTTGTGCATCCAATAAGTTCATTTGTGTCATTGGATGAACATTTAGGTCATTTTCGTCCTCCCTAGGCTTATTCTAGTCCAATTAGGGTTTTTAACCAATCTTGTGCATCCAATAAGTTCATTTGTGTCATTGGATTAATAATTAGGTCATTTTCTTCCTGAGGTCATCCAATTAGGGTTTTTAATCAGTCTTGTGCTCCAATACGTGTGTTGTGTCATCGGATTCATTTAGGTCTTTTTCGTCCTCTAAGGTTTATGCTAGTCCAATTAGGGTTTTTAACCAATCTTGTGATCCAA
>PGTU02012205.1:0-12607 GCA_002896215.2 Cicer echinospermum | reverse complement strand
AAACCCAATTGGACAAGAATAAGCCTAGGGAGGACGAAAATGACCTATAATGTTCATCAATTACACAAACACAACCTATTGGATGCACAAGATTAGTTAAAAAACCCTAATTTGGACAAGAATAAGCCTAGGGAGGACGAAAATGACCTAAATGTTCATCCAATGACACAAATGAACTTATTGGATGCACAAGATAGGTTAAAAACCCTAATTGGACCAGAATAATCCTAGGGAGACGAAAATGACCTAAATGTTCATCCAATGACACAAACACACTTATTGGATGCACAAGATTAGTTAAAAACCCTAATTGGACCAAGAATAAGCCTAGGGAGACGAAAATGACCTAAAATTGTTCATCCAATGACACAAATGAACTTATTGGATGCACAAGATTGGTTAAAAACCCTAATTGGACAAGAATAAGCCTAGGGAGGACGAAGAATGACCTAAATGTTTCGTCCAATGACACAAATGAACTTATTGGGATGCACAAGATTGGTTAAAAAACTATAATTGGACAAGAATAAGCCTAGGGAGGACGAAAATGACCTAAATGTTCATTCATCACAAATTAACATTGGAACAAGATTGCGTTAAATACCCTAAATGCACAAGAATTTGTTAAACGAAAATGACCTAAACATTCCAATTACCAAAATCAACTTATTGGAACAATAATGGTTAAAAAACCTAAGACAAGAATAAGCCTAGGGAGGACGAAAAATGACCCTAAATGTTCATCCAATTACACAACACACCTATTGGATGCACCAGATTGGTTAAAAACCCTAATTGGACTAAGAATAAGCCTAGGGAGGACGAAAATGACCTAAATGTTTCATCCAATGACACAAACACACTTATTGGATGCACAAGATTGGTTAAAAACCCTAATTGGACAAGAATAAGCCTAGGGAGGACGAAAATGAGCCTAAATGTTCATCCAATGACACAAACAAATGAACTTATTGGGTGCACCAAGATTGGTTAAAAACCCTAATTGGACAAGAATAAGCCTAGGAGGACGAAAATGACCTAAATGTTCATTCCAATTACACAAATGAACTTATTGGATGCACAAGATATGTGTTAAAAACCCTAATTGGACAAGAATAAGCCTAGGGAGGACGAAAATGACCTAAAATGTTCATCCAATGACACAACAAATGAACTTATGGATGCACAAGATTGGTTAAAAATCTAATTGGACAAGAATAAGCCTAGGGAGGACGAAAAATGACCTAAATGTTCATCCAATGACACAAATGACAACTTTATTGGATGCACAAGATTGGTTAAAAACCCTAATTGGAACAAGAATAAGTTAAGGGAGGACAAGATTGGTTTAAAAAAATGACCTAAATGTTCATCCAATGACACAAATTACACCTATTGGATGGCACTAATAGGTTAAAAACCTAATTGGACAACTAATAAGCCAAAGACGACGAAATGACCAAAATGTTCATCCTAATGTCACAAACGCAGTTATTCGGATCCACAAGATAGGATAGGAAACCCTTAATTGGACAAGAATAAGCCTAGTGAGGACGAAAATGACGTAAATGATCATCCAATGACAGAAACAAACCTATTGATGCACAAGATTGGTTAAAAAACTAATTGGACAAGAATAAGCCTAGGGACGACTGGAAATGACCTAAATGTTCATCCAATGACAACTAAACAATTAATGGATGCACAAGATCGTGTTAGAAACCCATGATTCACTAGAATAAGCCGATATGCCAGACGCAATAATGACCCAAAATGTTTACATCAATATACCACAAAACAACCTAATGGATGCACAAGATTGTTAAAAACCTCTAAATTGGACAAGAATAAACCTAGGCGAGACAAAAATGACCTAAATGTGCAATCCAAATTTGAGACAAATCTCTTCAAATGATTTTTAATGATAACAAAATTACTTAAGAGATTATTGATTGTGTTAATGACTAACATGCTCTTAGTTGTATTCATATAAGATAATAGGTTATTGATCATTAAGGCAAAAAGAAGGTAAATATGATTTTGGCCTGAGGATATAAAATCACGTGAGGATGGCATATGATCAAGAACACCTCGCGAGGATGGGCTGCAAAGTGAAAATCTCAAGATCTGCCCAAGTTGTGACCTCATCAGTACAAATGCTTTTATTCATTAAAGAAATATATAACTAAGTCAAAGTAAAAGTATTTTAAATAAAGAAGTTATAAGGCCAAAAGGAAAAGGACAAGAATAGCTAGATCTAAATCTGTGAGGATGGCAGAATAGGCTGAGGATGGACCAGCTATATTGAAAGCAACCCATCAAGCATGTGCAAAGGCTAAAATCCGAACATTTATTGGGCTTGCACGTTTTAATACATGAAGAAGTCAAGTTAACAAAAGGCAACTTGAAACAAGCCAAAAACGGAAGATCACATGTTGTTGCCAGATCTGATCCTCGGACTGAGTATGACAGTCCTATGTCATAGGGTGGCTTTTTCTCTCTTGTCAACATCACCTCAAAAAGTGAAACCAATCTAGACCTTAAAGTCTTCGAAAAATGCAGCTCACATGGTCAAAGAAACAGCCTTGCATTCTGATTAAAGAGAAAAAGCAACGACATGTCAAGATGAAAGCTGTGCTGCGTGAGGATGGGTTCTGCCTAGCCTAACAAGCTGAATGACAGTTCTGTAATTATGATGAAAAACCTTGGATCCTTTGAAAATGAGCTCCAACGGTCATCAAGGGCTTGGATCTCTATAAAATGCAAACAAGCTCTCCATTGGAAGACACACAACACACTTGCATAAAAAGATCAAGCATCTTAAAGCTTTCAAGAAGCAAATCACATCCTCCCTTATTACTTTCTTTGATCCTACACTATATCTTTGTATATCCTTTGAGAAAGTATTAAGTATCAATCACTCTCATTCTACTTTGTAATTTCCTAGTGAGTGAAGCTTGGAAATATATGAAAATTGATTGTAAGCTTGGATTGAAGCTTGAGATAACAGCGGTTTTCATCATCTTGGGTTGGAGAAGATATGTTTGAAAGTAGTGAAAATCTCACAAGGTGTGAGGCTGGACGTAGCCATCTTGGGTGAAACAGTATAAAATTGTGTGTGTGTCCCTCATATTCTGCTCCTACTCTATTTGCTCAAATTAATCTAACGATTGAAAAAAATCCCATCCTCAGCTACCATCCTCAGCGAGAGGATAGTTTTTAAAAACACTTTAGATTTTATTTTTAACAGAAAATCCCTATTCAACCCCCCCCCCTTCTAGTGATATTAGCTACTCAATTGCATCAGAGCAAGTTCTCTAAAAAATACACCTAACAGTGTAAGAGAAAAAGATCCAAAAAGAAAAATGTCGAAAAGCTAAGTACATCCCTGAAGCAGGATCAATCCAAGCCGACCTCCCTACCCTTTGATGTACAGATTACTACCACTGGAAAGGTAAGATGAGGCGTATTTTCTCATATCAGAAGGACAACAAACATGTGTCTGTGGTGGAAAATGGAGGATCATGTCATCAGACAACCAACAAGACAGATGTCAAACCTCCGATGAGAAACCTCAAGCACATGGACGGCTGATGAAAATGCAAAGTTACTCCTAAACTCTAAAAGCTCATTATCTAAGCGTGTGCTTTGAGCAGGGTGAAGAATATGACAGAGTGAAGAATGCAAAACGCTAAAGAGCCTGGATACTCTAAGAATATCATGAAGGATCAAGGCATGTAAAAGAAGCCAAGGATAGAACATGGAGTAAGGGATTTCGAATTATTCAAAATGAAGGAGGATGAAACTATTGAATGAAATGCTTCTCAGGTTAACCATCATATTAAATAACTTGAGATCTCTTGGAAAGGTATACTTCGTTCAAGAAAGGATAAGAAAAATTCTAGGAAGTTACCAAAAATGGAGGCCAAGGTAAACTGCCATTACAGAAACACAGAGGTTTGACCACCATAAATTAGAAGATTTGGTTGAACTCTAAGAGCTCATGAACCATTGTTGTTGCTGATAAACCAACAAGAAAGGGAGAATGATTGGCTCTATATAAATACCAGCCAACAGAAAGCTCATCCTCCAAGAAGGAGTGAAGATGTCATAACAAAGGAAAATGCAGAGTATCCTCTGTCTGAGATGAGATGACCTCGCTCTGATGTCCGAAAAATTCAGAGGAATGTAAATAGAAGAGGACAGAATAGAAGACCTCCTCAAAAAGAAAAATTAACAAAAGTCAAATCCTTGTTATGGATGCAACAAGATGGGACAGCTATAAAACTGAGTGTCCTCTCAACAAAAGGAACTCTAGAAAATTTCCATACCAAAAACAAATCATGATGATCATTGGGATGATAGTGATGAGTCATCCTCGAGCAAGAAAGGAAGAAGAGGCCAACCTATGTCTTCAGGCAAAATCAGAAAATTGAAAGGTAAGTTATTTCTGATCTATGTCCTAATTGTGAAAAATTAAGAATTGAATTTGATAGTCCTTTTAAATGACTCATACACTTTATCTCAAAAATGCATGTTTCAAAAAAATCAACTTGTTGAGATAAAGAAACAAAATGAAGAGCTACAGAAAAAGAATGATGAATATGTTAAAATCATTCAAGATTTGCAGCAATCTCACTTTCAAAATTCTGAGAAACAAAAAATTCTTGAAACACATCCTCCTGACGAGGATACAGAAAAGGAAATTTTGAAAACTGAGGTTAGGGAACTAAAAAATGATATTTCCAACTTTGTCAAATCTACAGAAACATTTCAAAAGATAATGGGGTCCCAATCTGGAATATTTGACAAGGCTGGAATTGGTTTTAAAAGCTCTCAAAAACAAAAATTATATGAAAACTTTTTCTTGCCTAAAAAACGAGAGGATAGGCCTAAATGCACCTTTTGCAAAAAACTTGGGCATACTTCCAAAATTTGTCATGCTAAGAAGAAAGCTAACAATGAAAAGGCAGCATGCTCATTCTGTGGTAAACATGGGCACCATGAGTCTATTTGTTATCACAAAAGGAAGGTCCTCACAAGAGGAAAAACTAACCAACAAGGACCCAATGCTATATGGGTACCTAAGTCTCTTTTAACTCTAATACAGGTTCATCCTCTAATCAACAAAAGAAAGCCTTGGTACTTGGACAGTGGTTGCTCAAGGCATATGACAGGGGATAAGCAATGCTTCATGTCATTAGAGATAAAGGATGGAGGATCGGTCACATTTGGTAATAATGATAAAGCTCAAATAAAAGGAACAGGTATTATTGGTAAGAATAATTCTGCAAAAATAGAAAATGTTCAGTACGTGGATGGCTTAAAACATAACTTGCTAAGCATTAGTCAATTATGTGATAGTGGTTTTGAAGTTATTTTAAAGCCTACTCTATGTGAGGTTAAGCACTCATCCTCGGGTAGAGTTTTCTTTTCCGGGTTTAGAAAAAAGAATTTATATGAACTTTATCTTGATGATTTACCTACTGAATCTTGTTTTGTTTCCATTGAAAAAGATAAATGGATTTGGCACAAACGAGCCAGTCACACAAGCTTAAACACTATTTCTAAATTGGCAAATTTAGAATTAGTAAAAGGACTTCCAAAAATCAATTTTGAAAAAGACAAAGTTTGTGAAGCTTGTGTGAAAGGAAAACAAGTTAAAAGTAGTTTTCACTCTAAAAATTTTGTTTCAACAAATCATCCTCTTGAACTCATTCACATTGATCTTTTTGGTCCTATCAAAACTTCAAGTCTTAGTGGAAAAAGATATGGCTTTGTAATTGTTGATGATTTTTCTCGTTTTACTTGGGTTCTATTTTTAAAACACAAAGATGAAGCCTTTGAGGCATTCCACCATTTTTGCAAAAAGATTCAAAATAAAAAAGGATCAAAAATTGTCTCGGTGAGAAGTGACCATGGAGGTGAATTTGAAAATGAATCTTTTAAAAATCTTTGTGAAGAAAATGGTATTTCTCACAACTTTTCTTGTCCAAGAACTCCCCAACAAAATGGGGTTGTTGAAAGGAAAAATAGAACTTTACAAGAAATGGCTAGAACTATTTTAAATGAAGCCAATATTGAAAAATATTTTTGGGCCGAAGCCATTAACACCGCTTGTTATATTTCAAATCGTACATCCATTAGAAAAATTTTAAACAAAACTCCATATGAATTATGGAAAGGGAGAAAACCAAATATTTCCTATTTTCACATATTTGGGTGTTATTGCTACATTCTAAATAATAAAGAAAATTTGGGAAAGTTTGATCCAAAATCTGATAAAGGAATTTTTCTAGGATACTCCACAACGTCAAAAGGTTATAGAATATATAACCTTAGGACTCAAACTGTGGAGGAATCCATGCATGTTATTTTTGATGAGTTTGATGACTTGTGTTTAGAGAAAATGGATAAGGATGAAGAAGATGAAAAATCATCCTCTCAAGTACCTGGTCCTCACGCAGAGGATGAGTCTGACCCAACCTCTCAGCAACTTCCAAGAGGATGGAAAACAGTCACGCATCATCCTCTAGATCTAGTCATTGGAAATACAGAAGATGGTGTGAGAACCAGAAACTCTCTAAGGGAAAATACTTCCAACATGGCCATGATATCACAAGTTGAACCCAAGACAATTGATCAAGCTATTGGTGACAAATCACGGGTTGAAGCTATGATGGAAGAACTCTCACAATTTGAAAGAAACAAGGTATGAAATCTTGTACCCCATCCTCTGGACAAATCTATTATTGGAACTAAATGGATATTTAGAAACAAACTAAATGAGGATGGAGAAGTCATTAGAAATAAAGCAAGACTAGTGGCACAAGGGTACAACCAACAAGAAGGAATAGATTATGATGAAACATTTGCACCCGTAGCAAGACTTGAAGCAATAAGAATCCTCTTAGCTTATGCTACTCATAAAGGTATAAAACTATTTCAAATGGATGTGAAAAGTTCCTTTTTGAATGGGTTCTTAAATGAAGAAGTGTATGTTCGTCAACCTCCTGGGTTTGAGGATGAAGCGGCCAAACCATGTGTTCAAACTCTCTAAACCTCTTTATGGTTTAAAGCAAGCTCCTAGAGCTTGGTATGAGAGGTTAAGTTCTTTTCTAAAAGAAAATGGATTCATTAGAGGACAGATTCATACTACTCTTTTCAAGAAAACACTTCAAAATGATTTATTGATTGTTCAAATATATGTCGATGACATTATATTTGGATCCACAAATGAAAAAATGTGTAAATATTTCTCAAATCTAATGCAAATTGAGTTTGAGATGAGTATGATGGGGGAATTGAAATTCTTCCTTGGTTTACAAATCAAACAACGAGAGGATGGTATTTTTATATCACAAGAAAAATACACCAAGGATTTGCTCAAAAAATACAACATGAGTTCAGCCAAGAGTATGGGAACTCCTATGCACCCATCCTCCACACTCCACAAAGATGATGAAGGAACTCCAATTTCTGAAAAAGAATACAGAGGGATGATAGGATCCTTGTTGTATTTAACAGCAAGCAGACCGGACATAGTCTTTGCAGTCGGTCTTTGTGCAAGATTCCAATCCTCTCCTAAAGAATCTCATCTCACAGCTGTAAAAAGGATTTTTAGATACCTTGTTGGCACTATAAATCTGGGAATTTGGTACAAGAAATGTTCCAATCTTGACCTCATAGCTTATTGTGATGCCGACTACGCGGGAGACAAAGTTGAAAGAAAAAGCACAAGTGGTGCTTGCCAATTTTTGGGTAAATTCCTAATAAGTTGGTCATGCAAAAAACAAAGTACCATTGCTCTTTCAACTACTGAAGCAGAATATGTATCAGCCGCTCAATGTTGCTCACAACTACTGTGGATAAAAAATCAGCTTGAGGATTACTCGCTAAGGTACGCAAAAATTTCGATCCTCTGTGATAATACAAGTGCAATAAATCTTTCTAAAAATCTCATTCAACATTCTAGATCTAAGCACATTGAAATTAAACATCATTTTATAAGAGATCATGTGCATAAAGGGGATTTAGAACTGATTTTTGTTGACACTGAAAATCAATTAGCAGATATTTTTACCAAACCTCTCCAAGAGGATAGGTTCAAAAAGGTCTTGGATGAACTTTCAATTCTTAATTTGTCTAAAATTAATTGATTTATCGTGTTATGTTCCTTTATTATATTTTTATAATTTTTATTAATCCAAAAAATTATCTGTTGTTCTATTTAAATAAGTATTTACAATTTTAGTTAAGCATATGAGGATAGCAATACCACCAGAGGACAGAATGTCCTGTTTAGTGAAACGTCCCCTAACGTGGCAGCCTAGAGAAAAGTGGCACGCCTTCTCTGTCATTGGGCAGCACGCGTGGCGCATGCCTCCGTGTTTCACGCCATGCATTGAATGCATTTATGGCCACATGACTCAGCCATCCAATCCATCATCTCCCTAGCTTCCTAGGCAAACAGCGCATTAAATTTTTCTGTCTCCTAACGTCTCTTCACGATTCCTCACGTTTCCTCACGGTCCCTCACACGTTTCCTCACACCTTCTCCCTGTTCATCTCCCATCCTCATCTCTATGTTTCCCATCCTCTATCATTCTCACTCATCAACCATCTGCTCAGAAAACCTTTCTTCACCCAGCAGTTACTTCCCACACCACTTCCTATCAATGGCTCGAATCAAAATGACTGCAAAACGCAAAAAATCATACCAAGAACCAGAAGAGAACTAAGATGTCTACTCAAGCACTAAGTCAGATTATCATGAGGAAAACCAATCTGAAGCAACTTCCATGAACACCATCTCTTCATCTCAACCATCCAAAAGCTCTTCTCCTTCTATTACTCCAAAAATCTCCAAAAACTCATTCTTCTCAACTCCCTCCAGGCGCTCCTCCAGAATCATGTCTGGAGCCGTTTCATCCAACAAGGCACCTCCTCAGGACAATATAATCCATGTCATCAACTCTGATGATTCAGAGACCACTCTTCCTGCTGAACCAGCACAACAGCCTCCTCATGCAAAATCAAATTCCAAAACTTCAACTCCAAAAAAGGCCAAACCTTCTTCACCAAAACCCCCTTCATCATCCACAAAAATTTCTGAAATCACTTCACTGTTTGATTCGGCCGAATTAGAGACTGTCTACACCTCAAAATGGCAAAACAAGTCAGTGGTCAATGGTAAAATCATTGACCTTGCTGATATCAAACAAGGAGGGTTCAATGTTGAAGAAATGTTTGAACAACTCGGCTGGACCTCATTTTTCAAAATCAATGAACCACAGTACCCGCGTCTAGTAAGGGCTTTCTATGCCGCTTCAAAAGGATAAAAAGGCATGACTAATTTCAGTATGGTACTAAAAGGGGTTCATATGGAAATTAATCCCACCACACTATGTCAAATACTTGATATACGTGATGAAGGAGCTCACTGCTTATCTGAGACATGGTATTCACAGTGTGTCATCACTAGGACCTCTGTGCTCCAAAACACCCTCATCAAACCTCCTAAACCGTTGGTGGCCTCCAACCTCGTACCCTTGTGTCGCATCCTTCACAATATCTGTGTCCACTCCATCACTCCCCGGGCTGGCAGTTTTGAGAAAGTCACAGAACTGGATCTGATGATTATTCATCATGTGATTACTGGTACTCCTCTTCATTTGGGTCATGTTATTTTTACCTTCATGCTGAATGCTGTTGTATTGGGACGATCTGCTCCCTATGGGATGATTTTGACAAAAATCTTCAAATTTTTCAAAATCCCACTTGAGGATGAACATTCCATCCACTTCAACAACACTTTTTCTATGAAGAACATTAAACAGATGAAGATTCAAAATGATGACCGACCTGCCTCAAAGAAAAGAAAAACTCGTCCTTCCTTCTCTGTTTCTCAAAACTCTGAAGGTGAAACCCCTCATCCTCCACCTGAGGATACACCATCACCACTTATTCCAGAACCAACCTCTCCACTGCGTAACTCTCCTGATACTACTCCTTCTCCTGCCTCTCCTGTCCCCACAACAACTCAGTCTTCACCAATCCACCAACTGACTCCCCTTCGTGAAGTCGATCCTATCCCTGAGGATGCTTCAAAATCCACTTCTCCTCAACCTATGGAAGATGGTGAGGAGTTATACTTTGATATGAATTTATCTTTTCCTCCATCTCCTACGGATGTGCCTATGGCTTCCCCTCCCACTATGCCAGTGAATGAAGATGTGCTACCACCGCCAAATTTTTCGCAACAAATTCCTCCTGCTGCAAACTTTGAAAAAACTGCTCAACCTCTCCCTAAGGTTATAGTTGTGTTCAGTTCCCTTGACTCCTTCTTTACTGCCACGACTCATAACCAGTCAAAGGACAAGGCTGGGAGCTCTCAGAATAAGAGTTCCAGTGTAAATGATCAGCCTAAAGGCTCGATTCCTAGCACAAGGATTGGGGAAAACAAGAAGCAGATGAAACTCCTCAAATTAATTAGGAAAGACCAGAAGAAAATCCTTCAGCGCTTCACTCACTTTCAGAACTCCTTGATTCAATTTGGTCTCATTCTTGAATGGGTTACCAAACACTTGGTTCCTACTATTGCTCCTGGAGATCATCCTCCTGAGCTACCAGCCCAGCCAACCTCTCATGTTCCATCTCCTTCATCCTCATCAGATGAACCAGCCTCCTCAGATTAAATCTGTTGTTATCTCTTTTTGCTGCTGCCAAATTCAGGGGGAGAATGATTATGTTTTTTGATTATCCAGTTGCTTTGGGTTCATGCTGTTAAAACTGTTTAATTATTGTGTTGTTAAGTAGAATTATTGTGTTGCTTATGAACCCATGTTTAAGCTTTGTTGAACAAATCTTTAAATTATTATCTAATTATCATGATGTCATATGTTTGGTTAAAATCATGTTATTTCAACACGTTGGCATACATTTAGGGGGAGTAATGACTTTTAGTTTTAAAAATTATTACACATATAATTGAGGGGGAGCATAAACATTTTATCTTTGTCTTATTTAAAATCATAATCTAAGGAATTTTGTCATCATCAAAAAGGGGGAGATTGTTGAGACAAAATCTCTCAAATGATTTTAATGATAACAAAATTACTTAAGAGATTATGATTATGGTTAATGACTAACATGTGCTCTTGAGTGTATTCATATAAGATAATAGGTTATTAATCATTAAGGCAAAAAGAAGGAAAATATGATTTTGGCCTGAGGATGGCTTATGATCAAGAAAACCACGTGAGGATGGCATATGATTAAGAACACCTCGCGAGGATGGGCTGCAAAGTGAAAATCTCTAGATCTGCCCAAGTTGTGACCTCATCAGTACAAATGCTTTTATTCATTAAAGAAATATATAACTAAGTCAAAGAAATAGTATTTGAAATAAAAGTTAGAAGGCCAAAAGGAAAAAGACAAGAATAGCTAGATCTAAATCTGTGAGGATGGCAGAATAGGCTGAGGATGGACCAGCTATGTTGAAAGCAACCCATCAAGCATGTGCAAAGGCTAAAATCAGATCATTTATTGGGCTTGCACGTTTTAAAACATGAAGAAGTCAAGTTAACAAAAGGCAACTTGAAGCAAGCCAAAAATGGAAGATCACATGTTGCTGCCAGATCTGATCTTCGGACTGAGTGTGACAGTCCTATGTCATAGGGTGGCTTTTTCTCTCTTGTCAACATCACCTCAAAAGGTGAAACCAACCTAGACCTTAAAGTCTTCGGAAAATGCAGCTCACATGGTCAAATAACAGCTGTGCATTGCTGATAAAAGAGAATTGACAAGGACTTGTCAAGATCAAAGTTGTGCTGCGTGAGGATGGGTTCTGCCTGGCCTAACAAGCTGAATGGCAGTTCTGTAATTATGATGAAAAACCTTGGATCCTTTGAAAAATGATTTCCAATGGTCATCAAGGGCTTGGATCTCTATAAAATGCTAACAAGCTCTCCATTGGACAACACACAACACAATTGCATAAAAAGATCAAGCATCTTAAAGCTTTCAAGAAGCAAATCACATCCTCTCTTCTTACTTTCTTTGATCCTACACTATATCTTTGTATATCCTTTGAGAAAGTATTAAGTATCAATCACTCTCATTCTACTTTGTAATTTCCTAGTGAGTGAAGCTTGGAAATATTTGAAAATTGATTGTAAGCTTGGTGAAGCTTGATAATACACAGTTTGTAATCATCCTCGGGTTGAGAATCGATATGTTTGAAAGTTAGTGAAATCTCACAAGGGTGTGAGGACTGGACGTAGCCATCTTTGGGTGAACCAGTATAAAATTGTGTGTGTGTCCCTCATATTCTGCTCCTACTCTTTTGCTCAACTTAGATCTAACGATTTGAAAAATCCCATCCTCGAGCTAGCCATCCTCAGCGAGAGGATAGTTTTTAAAAACACTTAGAATTTATTTTTAACAGCAAAATCCCTATTCAACCACCCCTTCTAGTGATATTTAGCTACATCAGTGTTCACATGAATTACTGGTAAATTTATTTCAATATGTCATTGTTATTTTATTCTATTTATAAAAAAAATTACTATTTTGTTATATATATTTTATTATTGTTTATGTTTTT